>JAUMHM010000083.1:12573036-12583266 GCA_032362435.1 Melikaiella ostensackeni
GATTCTCTTCGATAATACCGATTTCAAATACTTCCTAAACGAAAGATGAATCAATTTTATAGTTAAAAATCAAAAACATATTATTCAGGGTTGCTACAAGACCTAAAAAAGTCATGGAATTTTCAAAAAGTTCTGGAAAACCTGGAAAAATTATGGAATTTTGCAAAAAGTACTGGAATGTTCTCAGTCGCATCTATTTCATAGACTTACTAATTACTTTACGGCGAATTTTAAATTTGTGAATTGATACGAATTGATTTTTTCACTAATGAAAATAATGTGAATATAATTCTAGAATTCTTTTAAATTTTATCATAATAATAATGAGAATCGTTTATAATTCAATAATTATTGAAAAGTCCCTTTTAATTCTCTTTTTTACCTAAAATTGAACTACTACTATTGAACCGCTGTGATCCCCACAATGGAATATTTGGGATTCTTTGAGTTCATATGGAATTCACATTGAATTCTTATTAATTTATCCTGAATTCATTTAAATTCTTTGGAATTCTTTTGATTTGTTTTAATTCTCCCTGAATTCTTTTGAATTCATGTGAATTCTTCTAAATTCACTCAATTCTACTCAATTCAATGGATTTTTTAATTTTATTTTTATTCACCCTGATGTCTTTCAAACTCACCTCGAATTCTTAGGTATTTCATCCAGTACTTTTAAATTCCCTTGAAATTTCATGAATCTCATCGAAATCTTCTCATTTTCTTTGAATTCCTCCAAATCAACTATTTCTATTTACTCTCATTTATCTGAATTCAATAGAATTTTTTATATTTTAAAAAATTTGTTCGATTCACTTGAATTATTCTAAATTCACCCTAAATTCATTTAAATTAATTTACTGACAATAAAATCAATGGAATATTTTGGATGTTTTTCAATTAATTTGGAATTCACCCAGAATTTTCATTCATTTATCCTGAATAACTTCAAATCCTTTTGAATTCCCTTGAATTCCTCTGAATTCACTCCAAGTTTAATGAATCCAATAAATTTTTTAAATATTTTTGAATTTTTATGAATTTCATCGAATTTTTCTTAATTCCCTTAAATTCCTCTAAATTCTCTTTGATTTTATTTATTTCGTTGTTTTTTTTTATATTTTTGATTAGATGGAAGTTTTTTCATTTTGAAAATTTTGTTTAATTCACTAAAATTCTTATGAATTTCGTCAAAGTCTCTTGAATTTCCTTGAATTCTTCTAAATTCGTTCCAATTTTACTGGAATCAATAGATTTTTTTGGATTTTCTGTTTTTTTTTTCAATTCATTTGAATTTATTTGAATTCAAGGGCGTTGAAACCAGGCCCTAACCTCAAAATTGAATTGCCTAATTTTACTCCATAAATACTTCCATTACGTCTTTGTTAGATACTTAGGGCCTACTCCTGTTTTAAATAAAGTCTGTATTCGGAGTGAAAAGTTGGCTAATTTCAATACTTTTTGTGTAAAACGATTTTTAGGAATGCTCGGGTTAAAATCCAAAAATATAGTTTTACACAAAAAGTATTGAAATTAGCCAATTTTTCACTCCATATACAGACTTGATTCAAAACAGGAGTAGGCCCTAGGTGTCTAACAAAGATGTAATTCTAGTATTTACGGAATAAAATGAGGCAATTTAATTTTGAGGTTAGGGCCTGTTTCAAACGCCCTTAATTTGAATAGACTGAAATTAATTCTGAATTCTCATAAAATTCATTATTCTTCTTATTAAAATTCATAAGGAATTCTTATAAATTTCATCGAATTCTTTTGAATTCAAAAGAACGTTAGTCACATTATTAATGCACATTATTTACTTTTAGTCAATTTCAGTAACTTTTTGGGTTAGAAATTAGTCAATTTTGGTCACTTTTTCGGTTTGAATAGGTCACTTTTTCACTTTTTTCGAGTAAATTAGGTTGTGGCAGCCCTGCGTATCATGTAATAACTACCATAAGTCTAAATCATTATTTTCAATTTACTTATAGTCTAAGCCAACGGTTTGGGCAAATCAAACGAGGTGGACTAACCTTACACATGATGTAAAAAATACCAATGAGACTTCTGAGACTGAAATCGGTGACATCCCCGTCTCACTTTCTGACGTGACAAACACCACTTTGAAGCAGAATAACATAACGAAAACAGAATACGATACACATCAGTATTACAATAGTTCATTTATGATTGACAAATCAGCCTGGGAAAAATATTGGGTGAATATGTCCAGTCATCCAGATTTACAGGTCAACGAACTACTTAGTCAGAGTCACAGAAGAGCTGCAGTTAGTATATTTAAACGTTTTTTTTGTCTTCTACAAGTTCTTTTGTCTTGTTTGTGTTCTAACTTGTTGAAACTTACTTTCCAGACGGTCAAGCTAAAATTCGACTTTCCGTTTTATGGACATAAAGTGCGTAATATCACCATCGCTACTGGAGGGTTCTTGTACACAGGAGAGTATGTACACAGTTGGCTCGCAGCGACTCAGTACATAGCACCATTGATGGCCAATTTTGACTTGCGACTGTCCAATAGTAGTTACGTCAAGTACGCAGATAACTGTAAGTAACACTTGATTGTTTGACGCCTATCAATTCAGCATTTGATTTTTACATCTCGTTTAAACTACTTGCAGCCACGTCATTTACGGTCGAATGGGAAAAAGTAGTTCTTCACGATAAACCAGAGGATGGAGCTTTCACGTTTCAAGCGACTCTACACCAAAACGGCGACATCGTATTCGTTTATACCGCTATACCACTTGTCGTGGAAAACATAAAAGACACGTTGCATCCAGTCAAGGTTGGCTTGAGTGATGCCTATATCATGGACAGAACTGTCTTCTGTAAGTTTGCAAAAAATCTTCATTTATGCTTATTGTTGAAGTTATGAGTAGACATAAGGTCAAGAGAAGATAATACTAAATACTGCTGTCTTTAGTTGTTCGTAGGAAAACAATCTACGAATATCACCGAGTAAACTTCAATCGTCAAGATATTAAGAATTATACGGTTATATACTTGACGGCGTTGCCCACGTGCCTGGAAATGGATAATTGCAACGATTGCGTCACGAAACGAACAGATTTCGATTGCAAGTGGTGTCCTGAACTACAACAATGTAGCACAGGAATTTCCCGGTCCAAACAGGATTGGTTGTTGAAAGGTTGCGACAGGAAAAATATTAAGGAAGCAGCCAGTTGCCCGACGAGGGCTACGTCATACAAAGACCACATTGATCCTCGAGGACATGAAGGACATATTACTAGAGACGAAGAATTGTCAGCGAGCGTAGAACCTAGTCAGCATTCAGGACCTGCGGCAGGTCCTTTAGAACATGGTAATTTTTATTCATATAAGAGTCACAAGCCTTACAGACTAGTCTAAACGTTCTACTCTTTCTGAATCTCTTCTTTAGTATTTCTCAGGACCCTTAGGTCCTTTGAGACCTTTGATTGTCTCTTAAGCCTAACAAAAATCATTTACTTGAATATTCCGAGAAGCCTAAATGTTTTTCTTATAAAAAAATCACGTAATTGGATTAATCAGAAAAATTGGATAATTTCCAATTGAATATATTCAGAATTAAATAATTTCATATTTAAATTTTCAAAATTGGACAATATAAATTGAAGACTTTTGAGCTTGAATAATTTTTCTATTGCGAATTCAACGAATATAAGTATATAAAATTGTTTGGTTTCAAATTTGAATCGTTTCAAATTGTACAATTTTAATGTGAAAGTCTTAATGCAAAAAGGACAACTAGGTTTTGACATAAATAGAAAAATCACGTGTAAAATCACTAGAATAAATATATTGATGAATAGCTTGATTTTACGCGTTAACAAAATATCTATGAAAAAGTGCTTATTTTCATCATTTATATATTTTTCAGTCATCACAGATCGTCGCCTATTCACCTTTTTTCACCTATTTTGAAACTTGTCACCTTTTGGCCTATTTTGGAAGTTTGTCACTTTTTTCACCTTTTTTCAATTTACAAAATAAAATTTCACTTACAATTTTAATTTACATAACTTTTTGAGACCGAATCCATTTTAAATCAGGCCGCACGCAGGTCATAATAATGTTATAGAATCGGTTGTCGACGAATTTTTTTGTTTTTCAAAGTAAACGGGACGAGACGAATTTTATACATTTGATAAGAATTTTTTTTTGACAAAGATAAGAATATTTAAATTTTAGAAGGCTGATGATGCAGACTATCAAAACGAGTTGTCGGTCTTCAAAGTGTAGTTAGTATTTAATTTTTTCGTCTCAATCTGATAGTTTTCTTTCGAAGTCCATCGGAAAATTCTTTTAAAAAAAACTTCAAAATTAATAAAATGGTGGCGATTTTTCTTTAAATTTTGAAAGATAATTAACTCAAAAATCCCAGCCGTTTTCTATTCTAAATTTGTACTATTATGGTAAATGTGATATGGTAAGTTATTTCATAAGATTTCATCGTGTGCCAGCACTTTCAAGGGGAGGTAGATTTTTTCTTTTGAAAAAGGAAAATTCACGTTCTTAAAAAAAAACGAGGTATGACAAGTCTACAGAACAAAATTATTTCTCTTAAAAAGTTCCAAAAATAAGTCAATTGACACTTTTTTCTTGTATGTTATTTTTCGAAGATAATCAAGAACACTTTTTTGATTTATACTTAATTTTGTCTTTTTGATATAAATCTATGTCATTAGTTTTAGGAGTTGAAACACTCATAACTTCGTCAACAAACTTTTTTTATCAAACCAAATACGTGTCGTTTCCATTCCTTTGAAAAAGAACATATCTCGTCGGCCACCGCTAACACTGGCTTACAGCCATTTTGTACATTCGATGCCACTATATTTTTCTTATGCATTTTGGCTCGCTGAACTCGAAAATTGCATTAATTTTTTTTTATGGATAGGTTTTCAAAATATGAATTTTTGGAATTTTTTTTTCGATGATGGCTTTACTATGTGGACCATATCTCGAGTTAGAAACGACCAATCTGGTTGCAAAAGGTATCAAATTGAACATTATGGAATTGCCAATAAATATTACTGCCTTCTTTCCTGATCACTTAGGTAGTTTAAGTGCAATGAACTGAAATATTGTTAAAAAATTGTTTTTTTCGACAAAAATGAAAATACAATTGCTACTCTTTCGCCAAGGAAAAATATAAATCGTGGAAATATGCCCAGTTTTCAATAGTCTACGTAGAGTTCGCACTTTTACGAAGAAAACGAGGTATTTACGAAAAAAATCCATAAAAAAGTACCAAAGTTATAACCGTTCATGTACAAGTACCAAAATCCAACTTTTCCTTCATTTTTGGACTTTTCCCTTATTCATAGGGTATATTGTTGTTAAATGCAATAAATTTACAATTCAATTTGAGAAGAGAGTATTTGTCATGGATCTATTAATAAGTGAGGTTTTTTTGGTTTAAATTTTGAATTTGACAGTGTGATGTCACTGTTGTCAATAATTCCACACGTATTTGTCACTCGTCGAGGCTGTAGGCTGGAATTCGTTTAAGTCAGTTGTTTCTGATTTCCTTGGAAATAATAAAAACCCGAAGTACAAGATAATTGCTGCAGATTTGCTTAAGAATTATGCAAAAATTGGTATACAATACTGTTGTTCTATTTCATTCTATTCCATTTTTTGTCATATGTCTTTTATTTTTTCAATTGCCCCAACAGGCGTACATATGTCTCTCAAGATTCATTTCTTGCATTCACACTTGGATTTTTTTCCGGAGAATTTCGGAGATGCGAGTGACGAGTATGGTGAGAGGTTTCACCAAGAAATGAAGTCCATGGAGCGGCGCTATCAGGGATTGTGGGATGAAAGAATGATGGGAGATTATATTTGGTTCCTCATAAGAAATCAATGAAACTTGATAGTAAGCTATGAATAAGGTAAAAGTCTAAGAGTAAAGAAAAAGTTGAATTTTGGTACTTGTTCATAAATGATCATAACTTTGGTACTTATCCATAGATTTTTTCTGTCAATACCTTGTTTTTTTCGTGAAAGTGCGAGCTCCACGTAGACAATTGAAAACTGGGCATATTTCCACAGTTTCTATTTTTCCTTGGCGAAAGAATAATTATTGTATTTTTATTTTCGTAAAAAAATTTTTTTTTTCAATATTCCGGTTCATTGCACTTAAACTACCTAAGTGGTCAGGAAAAAAGTAGTAATATTTGTTGACAATTTGATAATGTTCAGTTTGATACCTTTTGCAACCAGTTTGGTCGTTTCTAACTTGAAATATGGCCCAAATAGTAAAGCTACCATCGAAAAAAAATTTTTTTAAAATTCATATCTCGAAAACCTATAAATAAAAAAAAATTAATGCGATTCTCAACTTTAGCGAGCAAAAATGTATAAGAAAAATATAGTGGCACTAAATGTACTATTCTTTTTTTAATTTGTAAACCAGTGTAATAGGAAATGATTCAGTGGGATTATTTCGTATTTGATGATTGTAGTCTGACGTGTTTGAATATCGTGCACCTATCTGTCACCTATTTTTGAAAAAAATGTTCACCTTTGTACCTTTTTTATGAAACAATAGGTACTGTGATGACTGATTTTTGTGGATCACAATTTTTTACAATGTTTATGTGGGTCCGAAAATTCTCTTCAAATTTTGAGATATTTTTATAGAGTGATCCATAAGAGATAAGTTCATAATTGACAAACCACTTTTTTTAACAAAAAATTTGAAAACCCCTTTAAAAATGATTATGGATTTTTTTCTGTTAATTATTGAGGCCTTCCAACGGTAAAAATACCCTAGAAAAAAATTGTCAAGTCCTAAGGAAACAAAAATAAAAAGGCCAATTTCCAAATGGTCATTTTTTTATTAAAAAAAAAATGATCTCACATGGAAAAATCTTTTGAATATTTCATAACATTTTACTGACAGAATACATTAGAAAAAACTGACATTTTTAAGTAACGGGGTGACCATAAAAAAGCACTTTTGGGTTTCTTAGGTTCGAAAGGCAAATAACGGAAGTTTATGGGATTGTAGAACGCAGATTTTTTTCTTCAAAGTTTTTAAACAATGTACCACTAAGGACTGAGTTATCCACTTTTTAATCTGAACGTTAAATATGTTGTTTTTGAGTTATTTAGAATACACATAAAAGCAGTCTTTCAATAAAAAAAATCATAATACATAATTGTTAACTACGGTTGCCTAAAAAGTGCTTTTTTCACTGTTTTCCCTTGTTTTCAAAGACTAATAGTAGCCATAATGCATAATTATATACTTTTACGATCTACTCTTCACTTATACAGAAATTGTAAGCTTTTGCAAAGACAAAGTTGAAACCACTATTTGCCTTTCAAACTTAAGAAACCAAAAAGTGTTTTTTATGGTCATCCTACTAAGTAATCAAAACTGGAGCCACAGCACGTTCTTTTCATAGAAGATTTTTCAAAGCTAGCTAAAAAATTAATTTTAAAAACAGAAAAATAACTACCTATATCTATGAAAAGTTTACTGCCTTTAATAACTTCTGTATCGTATCCTATTTTTTATTCCATGGGGACTGTGAGGCCTGAAGTCAGCATTTAATTAGAGTTTCAATGAACTTCCAACCTATCATTATTGTGTGATTCCTAAATAATAGTCATTATGTATTCGGGTAATAATTGTATTTATATCATTACAGCTCGTGACAAGATGAACTTGGGCGTCTCGGGTATAATCGGAATACTGGTCATAATTTCTCTCATTGCTGGTTTAGCTGGTTGGGCCGCGTATGCGTACCGCAACCCACACAGTGCGTCTGGACAGATGCTTATTCGAGTAAGTCTTTACAAATTAAATTTTCTTTTCATATTCGTATGACGTGTATCGATTGTGTTGGTGTCACATAGTTGGATACGAAAACTTTCAAGTAGGTATTTTATAAGGAAAAACCTTATTTACTTCAACTTCTTCCAGACTATTTTATTCAAGTTTGTACAATAACGTTTCGGAATCAGACCGATTCCCTTATTAGATTGCCTTTTTACATTGCGCAGAATTTAAAACCAAATAGTTGGTAAGAAGATTGTCATATTTCTAGGAATTAACTATAGATAATATAATAGAAGTATACAACAAAAGTATTCTCCATCTGATGGAGACGAAGGGGGCGAACTCCGTCCTCCTCATATTTTAATTTCTCAACATTACTAACTTTTTTACGTGCTTTTTTCGGATTATTAATCTATTTTTAATGTCAATATGTCTAAGTATTATACAGAACATCCTGAAAGATGCAACCACTTCCAAGGAATACCCTTGTCAAAGATACGGCGCGTCCCCAAAAACAAAAATATTGACACACGAAGAGTTGCATAACTTCTACCTCTTTTAATTGAAAAAAACAAGAAAGCACTTTCAAGCTATTATTTAGCTCTATTGAATCGTGAAAAGAACAGGCCAAAAAAAGCAATTACTTTTTTTTTTAAATTACCAAACATGGATTTTGATCCACTTCAAAATCGAACTGGACCATAATCTTCTACAGGGTCATGAGTTAGATCAAAACAATTGTTTTAAGCCAATAAAACGTATTTCCGAAATTTGGCACTTACGCCGTTATGCCACTGGCACCTTTCAGTTGATTCCAACAAATATGACGAATCTTCTTACCAACTATTTGGTTTTAAATTAGGCGAAATGTAAAGAGGCAATTTGATGAGGGAATCGGTCTGAGTCCAAAACGTTATTGTACAAATTTACATCCCAAAGCTCTTTTTATAAAACTTTCAAGATGTATATACCTTTCTACTTACTTTTTTCCAGTATCGTCCAAGTCAATGGAGTTGGAGAAGAGGTGAAGCTCGTTACACGGCTGCGACGATTCACATGTGATGTAATGCGAAACGGAGAGTCAAGTCGATGCGTTGACAATCACTTCATTGCGTTGAACTGTTAACTAAGAGTACTGTAACAATGATATCTAAATCACGGGAACCAAACTTTTGTATAAATGGTTCGAGTAAGTTATGAAATTCGTTAGAAATGAGCGGTATTTTACGTCAACGTCAACAATGTCTACATAATTCTCTATCACACAGAATTCAATCACAACTACCGGGGACCCAGCAATTTAAGAGAGTATGTGGATTCAAAATCGAAAGGAGTTGCACACGTTAAATCATGAACAATATATTAGATTATGCTTTGAAAAGTGAGCCTTAAAGTGTAAAATGCGTTTTTCAATATCTGCTTGTCAAGTATTAATTATTATCGATTTGGATCCACAATGAGATTAATAGGTTTCGCACCGAAGATAGTGGAATCTTGTCGCCGTAATACTAGAACAAAGACAATCGATTGTTTCTTAATTGACGACAATAATGTGATCTTAACAACGTGTGGTATATTTTGTTATTTTTTAAGATTCGTTTTTTACCGTTAGATAAATCGATATAACTGTTTTATATATATAATTTTTCGTAATGATAAAAGAATCAATTTTAAATAGTAAAAACAAAAGCAGCACGTTCCGAGTAATCATTATGAAACTATGGTCCAATCACGGGTATTAAGGACAATTAAGAATTTAGAGAACTCAGCTGAAAAAGAAAGCGTATCTTAGCATTTGATTATATTTAAGGCAAAACAAAAATTTGTCTGAACTGCGAAATGCTTTTTAATCAAAAAGTAAAATTCCCATTCAGTGTTGTAGAATCGGTCATTTAAAATTCAGGGTTGGTGTGCAAAACATCTGCAATGAAGTCAGTAAGGGGCCATTCATAAACGACGTCACACTGGGGGAGGGGGTCTTCTAAATTACTTACATATTGCATGAAACAATTCCTTAATCCATTTTAATAATTTGTAAAGTAAAACACAATAACTTAAATCAATATTATGACTTGTATATACATATATCTACACCGATAGAATATATGCAAACCATAGTTTCGTTATTCGAAGCGTAAAAATTGTTTTATAAACGAGTACATATATATATACTCTTGTTCCAATTTTTGGCCAGCTTGGGGTCTGGTCGGCCACAAATCGGAGCCTATTAAAAATGTAAACACTCAAGGGCGCATACTAGATAATCTCTGAACCCGGCACGTACAAAAGTATATGCGCAGAGACTCGCGATATAAATAACTGCTAATACGTCGCTGACTGCCCGAGCGAAGACCTTGAGTATAGAATGTCAAGGGACGCTCAGGGGGGGGGGGGGGCAGAAGCATTCAAGC
>JAUMHM010000083.1:12657649-12671045 GCA_032362435.1 Melikaiella ostensackeni
TCTTGGAAGCTTATTTACTGCTGACGGAAGGATTGATGCAGAGATATCCAGACGTATGAACGAGGGTAGAAAGATTACCGGCAGTGTACAAGCTATTACTAGAAGTAAAAATGTAACTAATAAAGCTAAAATTACAATATATAACTCTGTGCTTGCACCCACAGTATTGTATGGTAGCGAGACCTGGACCTGGAACCGAAAGGGATTTGGCTTAATGGTATAATAATAAATAATAATAATAATAATAATACATCGTTTCTCCTACAAAATCGACTAAAAATTACTCAATTATTAATTCAATAACAATTCATGATACTTTAAACAAACTTAAGCAACAAATACAATAAATAATCTATAAAATTTTAAGTACACTTATATGACAAACAACAATTAGTATGATTGTTTAAACAAGCTGAATGAACCAATTGATGATTTTGGATAGTTGCTTCACTGATTCTAGGTATCTTGGAATGAATCCAAGTATTTCTCAAAAAACGGTACTGTTCAAAAGAAAAATAAATGTTTTTTCTATTTTTGTTATTGAATAAAAAAATAATAAAAAACTTTTTCAGTAATGTGCTCCGTGAAATTGATGCGAAATTTTATTAACTTTCATTCATAAAAAAAAGTTCAAATCGGATAAGAATTGTTTTCTGAAAATCAATTTTTTCACAGACGTTTTTTTTTGCCTCACAGTGTAACGATTCAATTGAGCAACTAAACATGAAAGGTAAATCAATTCTATAGTTGAAAATCAAAAACATCTTATATTCTCAAAAGTTGACTTCCTGAAATTGAAATATTTAACAAATGCCTTTCTCCAGAAAACATCAAGAAAGTCATAAACATTAGATGTTAATGCAGACGGTAGGTTGAAGAAACAAAATTTTGGAAATCGAAAATAATATGCAAAAAAGTAGCGTATTCGGACCCAAAAAAAAGTTAATTAACTTAGAGTTGATTGTTATATGGCCAGGTTTTACATCTTAGCAAATTGCATATTTGAAAAAATTCTTATCTTCATAATTTTATTTTCCTGAATAATATTTTTAAAAATTTTTGTTTGTTTAACACTATAATCTTTTCTCAGCTAATATTTAAAAAGTTTTTGAACATCTGAGAGTTTTCAACTGATGAAAACACATTAGAAAAACAATATTAAAGTCTTGAGGAAACAAAAACAGAGAAGTAGGAGATTTTTCGAATAGTCATTTTTGTGTTTTTAAAATTATTTCTTTCTAGCTTATTTAGAAAAATACTTTGAATAATTCAATATTCTATACTGAGAATAATACACTAGAAAAAAATAAAAAAGAATAATGAATAAAAATCTATCTACTGATATAAACACCTTTAAAAAAATTTGAAGTATGGGCATTTTCATTTATATTGTTTATCTATTTTTCAATCTTTGATCTCCATGGATTTTTTCTGATGTACTTTTGTCAGTAGAAAGTGCTGAGGGGCGCTAAAGAAAATTTTCAAAGCTAGTTTTAAAAAAATGTTAACACAAAAATGACTATATAGTTTGTGGAAAAGTTGCTAAAAAGCGCTACTGTTAGTAAGAGAGCACTTTCGTTAAAATAATAAGATACCCATATTATATAAGAAGTTTTTAATAATAAATTAAATACCCTTCTAATCCCTTTTTCTCGGAAAAAATGCCCTTTTTTACTTAAAATTGAATTACTGATCCTCTGTGATCCCTGGGTTCTTCTACATATGTAAATTAATTGAATACCTTAGGATATGCGCGTGATGTTGGACAGTTTTTCGAAATTTCATTCTAATATAAAACCACTCCTTTTTCATGGTAGGCCCACCCCCACCTTTAATTTTCATCAACGACATTTCATTAATGGTATCTAGAAAGTTTCTTTGAACCACTCGTAATTGATGTGCACAGTGTACAAATAAAGATATTAAGAAAAAAGCAATTTCAAAGTCGATAAAGATAACATAATAACCTCCAATAGATTGATATGTGTAAGCCAGGAGATATTGGAAGTCATTTTTATAATCGAAAGGTAGACTTGAGTGAAACGGTAGCAACTTTCCATTAAAATTGACTCTTGGCTGAAGTAGAGCAATTGTTACAGGAATGGTAGAAATAACAGTTGCAGCAAAAACAAATTTTTGCTGCGTTTTTTCAGTTTTTTCTTGATTCTGAAAACCCTCCATCATTTTTAGTAGTTTTTGCACTTTTCTATTTATCGAAACAAAGGTGGATGCTTTGATCCAGGCACTGACTGTGATATGAGTCGCAGGAAAAATATCCACAAAATTAACTAGACTAATTGAACTTCTATAAATGTTTAACAAATCAAGGGCCGTGAAAGTTAATAATGAATAAGAAATAAAACGATAAAGAAGATGTGTGCGCCTCAAGGGATTGGATTTTTCGAGTGTGATTATTCCCAATACTTTTAAAATTGTCATATTCACGATTAAAGGCTTCATTGTTGATGGAAAGTTGATGCAGAACTGGATAGAAATTCACCCAAAGCCAATTCACCCATTAATTACCGAATATCGAATTTAAAAACTTTTATTTAACTTGTTCTTAATTTGTACAAAGTTTATTAGCAGAGGCCAACTTTTCTTTTAATGAATTTATTCAACCAAGTAAAGTTCTATGAAAGGTAAGTTAAAAGTAAACAGTTTTAACATTACTTTTACTTTTATTAATCATTCGCCATCGTCGCTCGTCGGTATAATATACATGAGACAATAGTATAATTGTTATAAATTATCTACAGACACATTTTTGTGTATATTTTGTGGCGTGTATGTATCACTTGAGTTTTCCACAATACATTCTGCCTTCTTAATTAGACAATCGCTGATCGGTCTATAAACACGATTTTTTAATAATAAATAAATTATCACCTATAATAATGTTCAGCTTTTTCGCATTATTTACAGAATGTAAAATTGGGGAGAAACGATCGCTTAAAACAAACAATATTTATCAGCCTTCGGTTATTATACTTGTAAACTATAATGTACATCTTGCTAATCCAAACAGCCAATCATCAGTCGAAAAATTTGAAATCTTTCTTTGAACCGCGAGTTACATATAAAATGTGATATATGTAGTATCTTAAAGTTTTCAACTTTTTGACTTCTTTTCATTAATGATATGAATTACTTTTTCTTTCTACGACGTACTTTTAAAACTTTCTACTCTCGAATAACAGAAATTGGCTAGAGTGATCTAACTGGAAGAAACTCATACAAAAAATTAATTACCCTTTTAACAAACGTTAAACAAGCTTGGCAATTAGTAATAAGTCAATCATCACTGAAATCTGATAGATGCCAATCAAACCTTCTCAAATGGATATAGGTAAACACGTTCACTCCGAAAATTGAAATTTTTCTAAATCTAAAGCGAAGACGAGAATCCGCATGGATTGATTGACCCAATAGTTTTGATGTAGATAAATCATCGAATGGTTGGCAAATGATATCAAAACTTATTATGAAATTTCTAAATGTGTTTACCTGTATTTTAATTTACATTTTCTTTTTATTTATTTAGAATAAATTCTGAATGTGTAGTATGTATCTTTAAAACTTCTTAAAGAACCAACCATTCGATATTCCGTTTATTGATAACTCTTTAGTCAAAATACACAGATATTATAATTTACGCGCATTTCAGTTATATATGTACATCTTTTTAGGTAATGAACAGTATCGTAGGAGTGCCAATTTCTACTGAATATCTTGTCAGCTTGGATGGACTTTCTAAAAATTTTACTCATTATCTTTCTTAAGATATAAAGTGATAAATAAACGACTTGAAACACAAAAAGTAGTTTTAGTTCATCAAGCTTTCAAATTTCTCAATCTGTACAACGTGAATCTCGGACAGATGAAATTTTGAACTGAAAACGTTTTTTCTGTTTTGTGGCAGTATTTCATTTGCCTCAAATGTAATTGTCCTATTTTATGTTCAAAAGATTTACCGGGTGGCCGCAAAACTGCATTCTCGAAATCCCCTGAATTTTCCCTGCTTTCTCCCTAACCAATTTCTCATTTTCCCGGACTAAAGAAATTTAACTAATTTATTGGAAACTGAATTTACAAAAAATATTTTAATGGAAATTAATTTTATTAGACCCTAAAATCAACAACTTACATCAACATTCTTAAAGAAATTGAATTAAAATTTGAAAGTTTTAATTTATTATTCTGGACAGTTATTTCATGTCTCTCTCAGGTACAGAAATGCCCTGAGATTTTCAAGGTTCATTTTTTTTTTAATTCCTGACTTTTCCCTGATTTCCAGCTTTTTCCTGTCCTGCGGCCACCCTAATTTACATTGCATGTATATATGGTAGATTTTGTATATAATAGAAATAGATAAATTAATAACTTTGAAATTGAGCGGTTATAGACCAAATTATACTTATTCGGTACATATATTTGGGCATACAAGAGATCGAACTACTTGTGAAAAAATCAAAATCTAAAAATATTTAGTATGACGTAAATTTTAAAACGAAGGCAGTGGTCGTGGCTTTATAAGAAAAAGGGCAAGACGATAATGCCGGCAGTTCTGTCAAGAAAAATATTGATAGTAATATCAAGCTTTTTCAAGCATGTAATACGATACAGTTTTTTTTTAAATTTCAAATGAATTTACTGAAATGAAAAATTTTGCAATACGTGAAATAATGAGTCAATCTCTCCACTAGAAGTCTAGAAGAGTATTTGTTTTATAGTTTTCAACGGCGATTTTTCTTGCACACGCCGTAACTAGAAGCACATTTGCACATCATTCCTACGATGTAATCACATTCTCAAGTATACTTCTTAATTTTTCTTATCGACTACAATGCGTACGTGTTAATGATGTGTAAATTAAAAGCTAATGACTAATCAAACTTTGTACAATGTATACAAAACCATGTGATATGATTATACATCTTAATATAATGCATTGCTAATATCATTTGTTCAGCTGGAAGAAATGCATGCCGATTATTCTGCTGTTATTTCCTTAGGATTTAGGAACATTTTTTCCAATATTGTGTTTATTATTTGTCGTGGTATTGAGTAATTAAAAAATATATATATATATATTCAACACAATTCGTTCGATACTTTTCTATTATGTAATGAAATAAATGGCAGTCTGAGGGAACTGAGGGTTGATTTCATTAACCTGGTATCAAATGTATTTTTGTAAATTAAAAAATTTACTTCTTATTTATCTGCAAGAAAAAGTTTGCGACAATCTCAAAAGATTGGCCCTAAAATATGGAACAGTAATCGGCTACTTTGATATGAAAATAAAAAATAAATAAAAAGAAAACTTTTCCTGATGTACCGATACTTTGGATATTAAGAATGTTTAAAAAAACATTCATTATTTTTCTTATGAATCTTAATCGATCTGTTCAGAAATAAATGAACGAAAATATTTAAAAAACTAGAGTGAAAAAGAAGTAATGGGAATGAGATTCAACGTATGCTGTATCTGAGTGTTAAGCATAATAAATGCAAAAATGAAAAAAAAAATTTTGACAGTCTTTGTTTTGGAAAATCGCACGGGATTCATATGTGAAAATTAAATGTCAACAATACTGTTGTAATCAAAAGATACGACATTATTAAATTACACCGTGTTGTACGATTTGCAGCCATTATCATGCAACGCAACAAAAGATCGCTTCCTTAAACAACGAAAATTGTTTCCGTGGGGTTAAAGTGGAGCACGCTGAGATTCATCAGTAATTATTTACAATGCAGTATTAGTACAAAGAGTACCAATCACGTGCAGCACAAATTCGCTCATTAGAATCTTGGAAAACATGACGGATTATGTCTAGAAAATGCAAGGAACCAATTGAGTTGCACGCGACTGGCAAGGGTAAGTCGTTTTTGCCTATATTACGGCTTTAGTCAACTGGTAAGTCCATGACATATCATTGCCAAATGCCATGAGATGTCATGGTGCTTACACTTGCAAAACGAAACAGCCCTTACGCGAATGGAAGTAGACCAGCGATAATATCTCAGTCATGTGTGACAATCGTTGTCATCGAAGGCCTTTACTGTTTTCCTTTATTTCCTAGAAAAGACTTAACTATCACGAAGGTCGCTTAATCGACTGGATTCAGGCGCAGCATTTGGATTATTGCCGCTCATGAAGAGACTGTTCAACTTGTTATATCTCTGACTTCCCGAGCTGCTCATTGTATTGGTAGCAGATGAGTTGTGCTGTGGATATCCAACGTTTCTTGGAAAAGTGGGCACTTTATCTGTAAATAAATAAAAAATCCATTATGCGTGTACTTGTAAAAGCTCAACTTGATTAGAAGTTAGAGCCGAGTAAGCTGTCAAACGACTTTTCAAATACGTAGTCTATACATATTTAGTAATTTTACCTTTACTTCTAGTGTGCCTTAGTCATTCCTGCGAATTCATAGAACCGCATTGCCTATAATTGCTGTCGCTGCTATATGTCGGCGAAGCAGTCCTATTTGTTCTTCTGCGTGGACTTCTATTATTCCTGTTTCTGGAACTACCCCTGTTGTGCGTACAGTTAGGTTGAAATTGATTGTTGTACTCCATTGTGTCAGCGTACAAACAGCTAGATTCGGAACATGAGCAACACATGTCCGAATGAGTATTTGAGTCACACGACTTCCGATCCCATTCGTAGTTTTCTGGTTGGTGAAGATTGTCATTTCTAAACATCTCTTCATTATGTCGATACACCTCGTCGTTGAGGGTGCTGAGTTCCATTCGGGGGTTGGGATGGTTGGCACGCTTGAAAGCATCGTGATTTCTGTAATCTTCAGATGACCCATTCTGATGACCATAGATCACAGAACCGCTTTCGTACTCGTTCTCTTGAGGCTTGAATTCATAGTGACTGAAGCCTTGAGGAAAGGACGGCACGGGTGGTGGATTCGTTTGAGGAGGTACAGACGTGTACCTGCCTTGCTGAACGCCTCCATGCAAACTGCTAGCTATCTCAGGGTGACCTTGAGCATTCCAAGGCATAGGTGAAGAAGAGAAACCACTTGGACCAACTCGGACAGGAGGAGTCGGTGGACTCTGCGAGTTGTTGGAAACTGAGCCATCCATTTCATTCTGAGCATTCCTCTTACCTAAATGAGGACTGAAGGCAGCAGCAGATTGATGTTGCATTCTAGCTGCAAGAGAATTTGAAGAAACAGGCGGAGGGTCCTCCGGTGGTGGTGGTAACATGTCACACCAATTGGACATAGTTTGAGAGTTACCATCATTGACCGGTATCCTGTACTGTGGCCTTCTTTGGATCTCAGCATTCTCGTCAGTGTAGACACTACTCGTGTTATCGCTGTTCGGAGAAAGCGTCGACTTGTTCTGATCTTGATTCGAATCAAGACTAGAATAGTCAGGTTTAACACACGAATCACTTGAATTAGACTTCTGTCCACTCGTTTCCATTGAGTCAGGACTTCGATTCCCCACACACAAAGTCGTTGTGGCGTATGGCTCTGGAGGTGCTTGTATTTGTTTTCTTGTATTATAAAACGTCGTTAGATTCACCTCGGCGTACTCAGATCCACCCATACTAACAATTCCTGGAGCTAACATCGGCTGATTATTTAGCAGCTTAGTTTCGCAATCTTTGTCGTTAGAACTTTGAAGCGTGTTGGTGGGTCTCCAACCACGTTCCAGCCAAAGCGTATCTTTGTTTAGTGGACATATGTCATTTGCCGTTCCTACTGGGACGCTCAAATGCCCCAGTTGCTTGCTCATAGCTTGTTTCCGCTTGACGTAGAGAACTCCTACTAGGGCAGCTATTATGGTAAATACCATCAAGATCATTAAGATCAGGAACCACGTTTCTCTAAAAACTGACATGCCTCCGTGGCTGGGATCAGTTCTTGGCGGCATTTGAGTTAATTGACCAGGATCCATGTTCAAAAGAGTTGGCGCAGAAAATGGACCCAGGCCTACACGAGTCAATCCAGCTACTCTTGCTGTGTAAAGGCCGCCTGTTGTTAAACTATTTATAATGACTGATGTTGTAGATGCGTTCAATGACATTTGTCCGAGTATTTTATTACTGCTGTTGCTCTTGATTTGAATCTAGAAAAAAACACGAGTATAAGAATTAACAACATGAAAGCGAAATTTTTACAAGGATTGATATTGAAATAATATTCAGTTCTTCCTCATACCTTGTAGCCAATCAGCTGTCCGTTTTGTAAATCTTTAGGTGGAGGTGTCCATCTGACAAACGCAGATGTCACATTGATCATTTCAACGTGAACATTTTCTGGTGCTCCCGACGGCATATCTTCCAGTGTTGTAGCCAGCTTTACATTGCTAGGTCTTCCTTCGATACTTTTGTAGAAGGGAACGAGAAAAAATTCATAGCGAGTGTACTTTTTCAAATTCGCCAAAACGTAGCTAGTAGCACCAGCATTCAAAACGGTAACCATCTGATACTCTGGCTTCTCCGATACTTGACGATATCGTATGTAAAGACCTTCTACCAAGTCCGCGGCTCCGAGAATCTAAAAATTTCACAGATTTTTATTTTTTAGCTTCAGTGAATCTTACAATTATTGTCTTATGGATAATTTGGGACAGCCAGTAAATACTTACATCCCACATAATTTTTACGCTACTGCTGCTAAGGGCCTGAACTTCCCTCAAGTGAAGAATCTCACTGTTGAGACGGTTCCTTGCTCTGATCAATTCTATCTGAGCAATTGTGGGTTGATCTGCACTAACTGTATGAGCTACGCCTGACAAAGGACCAGGCAGCGACAAACCTTGGCTATTTTCTGCTCTCACTAAGAAAACGTAGCTGGTGTCCGGTTTCAATTCTGTTACCTGTAAATTAATACAGTTTTCTTTTAGTAACGAATCATAAGGCAATAAAACGATGGAATATGAATAAATGTAAAGTTTCGGAACCTGAAATCTTGAAACTTACTGTGTAAGTATCATCAGTAATTCCCGAAGCTGCGAGAACCCAACCAGTGTTCAAATTGCTACTAAAATACTCTATTTTGTATCCAATAATCTTGCTTTGACCTTCTTGTCCTGGACTCCACGTTAAAGTTACGCTACTGCTGGAGGTGTTGACTATTCTTGGTTTACTCGGATTTTGTGGCAAAGCGGAAACATCCGGTGTGCTGTGAAGGGTCGTTGTAGAGCTGACTGTTAAAGCAGCGGACCAGGAAGTATTTCCCGATTCAGAAGAGGCGATGCACGTGTATAGCCCGGAGTCACTTGTCTGCAGATCGTCGATGAAAAGGGTACCGTTATTGGCCATTGTTATCCGACTTCCTAGTTTCACCAGGACGCCGTCCTTGTGCCAGTGTACTTTTGGATTTGGAGTGCCAACGGCACGACACGGCATGGCAGCGATGGAATTTAGGGGTAAGGTTTGATTTGCTGGACCCAGCTCTATGATTGGTGGCGGAATTTCTTCGACAGATGTCACCTGTTTTAAAAAGTTGATGCATTATTAGATATTACATACCTACATTCAATAGAAAAAAAAACTTAGAATAGAGAGACGTAACGAATTGAAATTGTGATTCTCAATAAGAATTTGAACTATACCTGAAGAAATACAGTGGCAGTACTAGCTCCAGCTTGACTAATGGCACTGCAAACATAATGCCCCTCGTCTTTTCTGACGGTTCCCTTGATGTGTAGACTTCCGTCATCTGTAACCGTGTAACGACTTTGATATGTATTTTCGGGGAACATCAACTCTTGAGAACCTTCGCGAGTCCAGAAAATCGAAGGCTTGGGCGCTCCTCGTGCAGAACAAGCAAAAGAAACGTCGGATCCTGTACTTACAACCTCGTCCTTGGGGAAATTCGTGAAGACTGGACGTGCTGCAATAAAAATCAAGAAATTGGTTCAACGACCTCTATCCTCATTTCTTCAAAACAAAGTTCCCATTCCGGGAGTTGTTGTTCATTAATACCTATGATCGCAACTTAAGGAGATAGTATATAATAATCTTTTTACTTCTACGAGTACAATGCTTCGGAAACTTGATGAGATTCCAAAATATCTTAAATTGATGCTACTTACAATGCACAGTTAAAGTTGCACTCGCAGAAATAGCACCAACGCCATTTTCAGCATCGCAGATATATGTTCCTTGATCCTGAGACGTTACCTTCTCAATTCTTAAACTTTTGTCGTCCAATATGTGCGCTCTACCAATCGGTATTTTTCCATCGTTTCTTCTCCATAGTATTTCTGGCGGTGGATCACCGCCTACACGACAAGAAAACTCGGCAGTTTGATCAGTCAAAATGGTTTGATTCAGAGGTGTTGCCAAGAAATAAGGTTTTACTGTAGACAGATAAAGTCACAATTTCCAACTCAATTAATAAATAAATGGTATTGCAAATTTTGTATGTAAGATAATAATTATATCTTACCATGAACAGTCAGGGTAGCAACTATCGACTCCCTTGCTCCTACCATATTTGTAGCAATACACTGGTATTTTCCCTGATCAGTCTGTCGTACTTCGGAAATCATCAGGTTCCCTCCGTCTACCAGAGTTACTCTGCAATAAAAAAATTGATTACTATTTCGTCAATATGCCACTAAATATAAAGGACAGTGTTCAAAGATAACTTAGTTCTTTTCATCGTTGCGATTTTTTCAAGAATGTAAGAAATAGGGTGGTCCTTTAGGGTGGTTCGGAAAACATCAAATTTAAAAAAATTACAGTGCACCTTGACATTTTTTGTCTAAATCATGAAAAAGATTTCAGATTATTTTTTAGACCACAATAATCTTCACATATTTCCAATGATAAGGAAAATACATAAAATACATTTTTTTTCATTAAATCTATCAATATAGTCGTGTTCCTCTTGTCAATCAGCACAATTTTCATATATTGAAATTTTCTTTAAAATCAAACAAATACTATGTATTGAGTAACCATCAAATAATTAATAACTTCTAAACTGTTGATTTTACAGAACATTGCAATAGATAAAAATTGTACAGATTTACAAGAGGATTATGAGAATATTGGTAAATTTGGTGAAAAATTTAATTGTTTGTATTTCTCATATTATAGGTCATCTGTTGAGATTATTCTGGTTTATGAATCACCTCAAATTGAAGCGGAAACCAATACGAATTAAAAAATCTACATATATAGGACGATCATCTTTGTGTAGTGTTTAAAATATCCTAATTTTGAGAAACTTGAAATTTCCAAAATTTGTAAAATGGTGGGTACAAAAAAGTGGGTCACAAATTGCATTTTCTATAGTTTGTAAGTAAAAACAATTAAACGTTGTTAAAAAATCTAATACATTATTGTAAAGTGAATAGTGGACAGAAAATTTAAAAATTATGAAAAAATCCAAGATGTCAGTCAATAAAATATTCAAAAAATAGCTCATTTTTCCGTTTAAAATAAAATATTTTTAAATGTTTCTAGAAAAGGAAGACTGACTTAATAAATCATTCGGTGATCCCAGAAATTCAAAATTCTAAAAAAATTCCAAGATGGCAGCTAGTCAAATTGTCAAAATTGTCTACTTTACTTTTACACTGTTCAACAAAATTGTCCAAAACTTAGCCAGAAAATCATGTTTATCTTGAAGCATTTTGTGTTGATACTAGACGTTCAAAATTTAAAAAAATCCAAGATGGCGGTCAATATTCTTGGATTATCTGACTGGCCGCCATCCTGCATTGACTGAAAAATTTTACACCTCAGACTGACACATAACTGTCTGAATTAATAGAGAGAAACTTGATTTGTACTTGAGAAAATTTAAGAGATTTCCTGAAAAAAATCCAAATTTTATTGATTTTTGAAAATTCCACTGGCCGCCATTTTGGATTTTTTAAAAATTTTGGACTTCTAGGATCATCGGATGCTTTTGAAAGACAAACTTCTTCTTCTTCTAGTAAAGTTTAAAAACATTTCATTGAAAACTGAAATGAAATGAGCTATTTGTTATTTTGAAATGAGCTATTTTTGAAATATTCAATTAGCCGCCATCTTGTGTTTTTTTTTCAAAATTTTGAAATTTTGTGATCATCGTATGCTATCTAAAGCCACACTTCTTTTTATAACAAAGTTTGAAAATATTTCATTGAAAACTGCAAAAATGAGCTATTTTTTACATCTTTAATTGGGCGCCATCTTAAATTTTTCCAAATTTTGAATTTTCTTGTCCACCTTAATCCTAACAATAATTTATTAGATTTATTTACAAAGTCTAATCATTGTTAGTTAATAACTATAGAAAATTAAATTTTTGACCCAAATTGTTGGGTCCGCCATTTTGGAAATATTGAAAATTTCAAGTTTTTAAAAATCATGATATTTTAAATATTACATAGAGATTACCTTCCTCTATGGACGATTGATTTAAATAAAAACTGAAAAGGTTACGTAAATTAAACATTTTTGCACAATTTCTTCCATGTTAATTATTCGCCGGGGTGGCGAGTGACCGGGAAAAGTCAGGGAATATGAAAGATTAAACAATGGCTGTCAAAAGTGGGAAGAAATTCGTTAAAAAAAGTTTTTTTTGCCAATAACGAAAACAGGAACTCGATGCGAAAAAAATTACTCATTTTCACGAATGTCATCCCAATGAAAAGGTACTTCATAGACTCAAATAAGAAGGAAAGAAGAAAAGTAGTCAGGGAATTTGAAATCCGTTTTCGCTCGCCACCCTGTTCACGGAAAAACATTGATATTACCCGTTAATAAAAAATATATAATTTCTTGAAAGTATCACTTTGGGATAAATATCCAGACATTAGTAATTGTATTTGAAACTCACATATCTAAGATATTAAAATCTAGCGTGCAGTGTAGAGAAATAAATCGCCTTCCTGGAAAAAAATGGAGAAATGAATTGTCTTTTTCCATCTTAGAGCCTAAACTGCAAGAGACTGGTGCCCTCCACAGGATACAACACAAGTCGATCATAACTCTGGTTCTGGCTTGGTTTTCACACTTTCCTTTGCATGACCGACGTTTGGTGGGATTGACGTTATGAATGGACACTCCAACTTATGACAATTTAGCTGCTTAATTTGGACACGATTTCACACTTATGGAATAAATTTATCGCATCAATTTGTAGTTGGGTGCATACTTTCAACACTGAATAAAACAAATAACAATGTAGCTTCGGATAGGATTGACACTTCTGTTGACGAAAGGCATGTCCTCGGAAAAGTTACAGGCGATGAATGGAGATTGGGTGTTTGGAATGCTAGATGTGTAAATGATCTTAAGGAAATGGAATTAAGGGATACAACGCGTGTGAGATAGCTAGATACGAGGTGTGTTCAAAAAGTATCGCGAATTTTGAATTTTCGCGGGTTACGTATATTCGAATTTCGATTTTTTTGT
>JAUMHM010000083.1:13044309-13066835 GCA_032362435.1 Melikaiella ostensackeni
AATGTTAATTATTATTTATCGCGGCAGTTCCGCGGCGGAACAGCCGCCGCCACAGGGGACAGCTAGTATGTAATAGCTGAATAGCGAAAGGTATTTTACGTATGACTCAACATCAAATAGGTATGCACTTATTACAATGTACAAAAATACCAAGCAATCCGTTTTTCGAATGTCCCGACAAATATATTCCATTTCCCAATAATAGAAATTAGACGCCACCTAATCTCAAAATCCTATTTTTTAATATTTTTAAAATTAAGTTAGAGTTTAATTGAGAAAATTCCAAGTGACTCGAAAGTATACTTATCTTTTCTACCTTTCTGTTTTATGTTTTATTTTTATAATTGGCAAAATAAATATTGAACATGAAAAAAATAAGGTGCTAATAGAGCGATGTTGAATATTTAAGAAAATCGAGGCGAGAATGAGAAAGGATAGCACGAGACGAGTCCAAACGAGCCGAGACAAAACGAGACCAGTCAAAACGAGGAATGAACCGAGACGAAAACGAGAGAGACTCGGTTTGCCTAGTCTAGGACGGCATTATTTAGGGAATTTTTTTTCAAAACGGAAGAAGAATTTCCAAGAGCGCATTGCATTTTTCAAACTTTGCGACTTTTGGACCACCCTAGTGCATGTTTTATCCATTCGCCGAAACTTTTGTTTCGCAAATTACGCTTTCGAACAAAGTTTGAACGGCTATAATATTAATAGGTTTCTGCCCGTCCTTAAGGAGTAAAAACGTTTAACCGACTGAAACGAATCATATGCACCTGCGACAACCACGTGACAGTTTGATATATGAACCCGGAAATAGGTGGCCCGAGTGTGAGCCTCAAAAGAAAGATCGACATTTTCACAAATTCTTGTGCTAAGGAATCTCATTACAAGATTAGAGAATTCGTTATTACACCCTCTGAATTCTGGGGAACATTTATGTCACAAGAAGAGCCATAAAAACACGCGAAACCTTGGAGATCTACGTCTTCCCTCGAGTCAGACAACTTTTACTAATATAACTGTCGCTCATAATTAAGGACCACCCCAATTCTACATTACTACATTTCGTTGCACGAACTTTAAATATGCATGTGCGTGCACATTTTCATTAACGTGACAGCGTCAGAATTTATTTATCCTCCAATCAAAATTATTTGAAAGGTAGCTTACAAAATCTTTTCTTTCTTTTGTATTCACTTTTCATTTACTTTTGAAATAAATTTTTGAAATAATTTAAGGTTAATTTGATCCCAACAAAAACACTATGTTTGGGAAAATTCCGCCATGTACATGATTATCAATTTTTTTTCGTTTATGTTTAAAGTATTCAAGGTTGTGAAATGAAAAAATTAAGACAAGTATGAATTGTAGAAAATTTATAAATAAAAGTATTTTCAATAAAATGAATTGATTCAATAAATTAATTTATGTATAATTCTTTTTGTTTCATTAAAAAAATAAATTGATATTCTAGAGAAATAAAAAAAAAATTGTGAGCCTATTACTGTTTTTAAATAATAAACATAAGAGTGCCAGCATAATAATAATAACAATAACGATAATACATTCTTATATTACAGTCCCGCGAAATGTTTTTTTTCTCTTTTTTATTCCTCTAAAATATCAATTTACTTTTTATAAAAAAAAAACTATTCATTCAACTTATTTACAGAACTACCTCCTTTTATCAAAAAAACTCTTCTATTTATAAATTTTCTACTATTCGTACTTGGCTTCATTTTTTGACTTCACAACTTTGAATACCTTGAACATCAATAAAAAATATTGATATTCGTATACGGAATTTTTTTTTGGCGGAATTTTTTCACACGTAATATTTTTGGTGGGATTTCATTTTTTTCTGCGAGCACGTAGGAATATCGAAATGAGTACCATGTTCCCAGTAACCACTGCCTTATACAGGTGATTCTCTACTAAAGATTTGATCTATCAGCAACATTAAACCCGCAATATGAATATATAATCAAGATAATAAACGACTGCTAAAAAATTAAGAATGATGATCATATTTTTAATTTTATTTTTACATATATAACATAAATATATAACTAGCGCAAGTATGACAATACTGAATTTTAATTGAAAATTACTTCCAATTTTTTCATGTGTACCTATTAAGTATATTCATACCGAAATTTTGGTACAAATAGCTTGATTTTGCCGGCACGAATAACGGATTTTAATAGAATGAATGCGGAAATTTTTGTGAGAATTGTCATATTTTTCTAGTATGAATAAAGAACCTTTCTTAAATATATTTTTTCGTTAATAATATGAAATTGATATTATTTTATCCTCGGGGCCATTTAATTTTTCTATATTGGCCATTCATTACTTCTATTCAGTCATTGAAATTCATTTCCATTCATGACCAAGCGTCACAAAATTCCGAGCAAAATTCTTATAAAATAAGTGCTAATAATTAAAGAGCGGACTAGCACCACAATGTAACGCGTTAGATCCTATTCTCAATATTCTTTTTAATAATATTGAGCTATTGAAATATTATTTAGCTATAATAATTTTCTGACTCTTGTCAAACTTGTTTGTATTTATTCATTCAAACACTTCTCTGTAAATATAAAATATTAATGCACAAATGTCCGATCAACTTCCTAAATGTTCAGAAAATAATGTTTTTGACAGGCGAGCCGAAAACTACAAAGATTTTTATGAATCTCTGCCTGACAGCCAGGAATTAATATGTATATTTTGCAATCTAAAAGTTTGTTATAAAAAAAAGGGTTTAAATCGGCATTCAAAATCCAAAGCAAATAAAAAAAATTATGAGGCCGCACAAAAGAAAAGGAAAGCAGAATTACCATTGGATGAAAATTCAGAAATTTTGAATGCTGATGAAAATTTTGAAAATTCTGAACCCAAAAGGCGTTGCATCAGATCCGAAGATCAGAATGAATTCAATGAAGATTTAGCTGAAATGTTCCTGGCTGCTGATATCCTAATGAAAGAAGTAAATAATCCTTTTGTCAAGAAATTTCTGTCAACTTATACCGGTAAAGAGATTCTGAAGAATCCACTTTAAGCAAAATATTTGTACCCAAACTGTACGATTGGGTTTTAAATGAAATTTGCAACAAAATTGGTAATAACGATATTTGGGTATCAATTGATGAAGCTACTGATTCTTGCGGTAGAAAAGTAGCAAACGTAATCGTTGGAGAGTCGACCAAGAACTGAACCTTTACGGAACGGAAACAAGGTCTATGGCTCAATGTCACTGTTTGTTAAATTTGGAAGAACAATCTTTAAAAAACATAACCTCTGATAAAGTTCTTTTGTGTAATCGTTGGAGTTTTAGATGACTGTAAATCCAGAGAATGTTACTTATTAACTTCCGAAGAACTTAGTGCAGCAAATAATGTAACAATAGCTGATCTGTTTCACGATGCAATGCAGTTTCTATGGCCTGACGATATTCAATACAATAGAGTTTTGTTGTTTTTGTCTGATGCAGCAGTTTACATGGTTAAACTTGGCAATGAATGAAAAATTTTTTTTCCAAAAGTGTTCCACATTACATTTACATGTGTCGTACATGGCCTTCAATGCGTAGCTGGAGCAATTTGTCTGTATTACAATATAGTAGATAAATTAATTGCAAATGTAAAAAAAAATGTTCAAATTCTTTTCTGAATTTTCAGTCGAATACATCACCAAGTTAGAAACTTATGGACTAACGTTACAGACAAGCTTGCATTATGTTCAGCATGTGAGGAAAACGTTAGCAAAGCAAAGCCGACGAGCATCAAGAGTGGCTGAACAAAAATTATACGATGTCCTTGCGAAAAATAAAGATTTAAAAATATTGGAATTGATTGCTCAAAATTTTGATGCTTAAAATATAGAAGGTTGCTTCTATTCTGAAAATGAGATAAAAAAGATGAAATATGCACTCGTCACATCCGTGGACGTAGAAAGCAGTTTCTCTCGATACACTTATGTTGTTGCAGCTAACATTCCAATCCTCAACAAATCTAACATTGAGAATGGTCAAATAATAATTAATTCAAAGCCGAGTTTGAAATGCTGAACTTTTTGGAACCTTTTTAAAAAAAAAAAATCAATATTTAATGCCTGGTTCTACAATCTACTCATTTTTGAGGCTTGCATTTGAGAAATTATTGTCTTCATTTTTCATTGTTTTCAATTTATTCTGGAGGCATTTAATTCAAAATGGTTTAATTGCAAATCCTTCAAACTGAAAAGTGTGCAACTATCAAATCTTTCAATTTGATACTCTACGATTTCGAAGAAGTTGAAAAACCAGAAAATGTTGTACGTTTAAAATTGAAACTGAGCAATTTAAAATATTTAAATCTATAATTAATTAACTAAAAGCTGACTATAAAGGCTTCTAATTTGAAATTTTGCAATCTCCAAATATTTCAAAGTGAAATTGACCTGACATTTTCAATATTTATATTGCAAAGTAAACATTTTCAAATTTAAGCATTTGAAGCAGAAGGCCTCAAAGATTAAACTATTTCAGAAATGCACATTTAGAACTGTGGATAAACCTTTGAATTATAGATATTTTAAAGATGATAAATGTATTATCAATAAGCATCATATCATGTAGTATCATGTGACTTTCAAAGTCATTGGATAGATTTTTTTTACTGAGTTTGAATTTTGGGATTAAAATTGAAATGATTGAATTTCGAAGAGTATAATTGAAAATTAAAAAATTGTTGATTTCTAAACAATTAAAATTTACTCGAAGTAATTCAAGTAGTTCAAGTTTTACGATCGAAATTCAAATTGTTGAATTTCGAAAAGTATAATTGACCATTTAAAAATCGTTTATTTCCAAATGATTTAAATTTACTCAAAGTGATAGAAATTTTTAGGGGTTTGAGTAGAAAAAAGTTTTCATATCATAATTCTCCACGACTAAATTTTTTTGAATTTCAAATGAAGTTCAGATTTGCTTAGGTTTAAAGGTTCTGGAGTATACATTTTTTTCATTTTTAATGTTTCCCATTTAAAATCACTTTTTATTTCGAACGTTTTTTTACAATAATTCAATTTCAAAGGTTTAAAATTGAAAATTTTTCCATTTTGAACTGCGAAAATGAGGGGGAATTTCTTTTTTCGATTATTAAAAAATGTGTCCAATCAATTTTTATGTTAGATCATGATTTTTTAAATTTAATGAAAATTTAAATTTCTTGAATATCAGAAGCTTTGACTTTGAAACATTCAATTTAATTTTCAATTTTAAATCGTCAAATTTTATTCGGAACGTTTACAATTCAAAATCATTCCATACATTTTTTTGAATTACAAACGCTTTCAATTCGAAATTATAAAGAAAAAATGATGATCTAACCGGGGTTTTCTCCGCGTGTGAGAGCCAAGTGGCGCTCGCCAGCTAACTTTACGGTTGCGCTGATCCGCTCATTACTAATATTTGAAAAGTTGACATTACAGTAAAAAAGGCTAGAAAATGAGAATAATAATTATATTAAAATTACACTTGTTACTTAAAATTAAATAAAGATTCATGAATTCAAACTGATGTCTCTGTAGAAGATTATGTTCCTGTTCTATTTAAAAGTGGATCAAAATCCATGTTTGGTAATTAAAAAAAAAAAAATTACTCATTTTCGCCTATTCTTTTGAGGATTCAATAGAGCTAAGTAATAGCTTGAAAGTACTTAGTGTTTTTTTTTTTTTTTTTTTTTTTTAATAAAAGATAAAATGTGTACGTCCAGAAGAACAGAAACCAGGTTGTCGGTACGGTAATTCGTATATGGTCATATAGCGAGATAAAATCCTGACATTTTAGGCCTAAAATGAACCCTCTAGGTTAAAAAATGAGGCACCGGGGCACTTTTGAAGTTGTAACATGGAAAAACCCATTTTCGAAAAAAAAGTCATTCGAAGTTAACGAGTGCCATAAGCGCTACTCTTTTTTCTACTTTTTTTCAGTACTTAGAGACGGTTCGCTACCGCAATTGATTAATTGATTTTTTGTAAATTTTAAACAAAAATATAGTAATGTTCAAACGTGTAACTTAAGCTTTAATACAGTATTAATTCCTTAATTCATTATGTTTCATGGAAAGAAAATCAAATGTTTTTTGCATAAATTGTTTGTCCATGATGGCTGCTGAAATACAAAAAAAATTCGGAATTTGAAAAAATTTTCCCGGTCGTTACAATTCAAATATTCAAGCTTTCAAAGTTGAAATTTTTTTAATTGCAAGTAATGAACTCTCTAAATCTCAATTAGTTAAAAATTACTAATTGAAAATTTGAAAAAACAGTCCCTGATTCAATTATTTATGTATTCATCTGATTATTAGGTTAATGGAGTATTTATTAATATCTGATAAATGATTAATAATTCCAAAAATTTATATAATAATCAATAGATAGCCATAATTTGATTAATAATTAGTTAAATTTAACTGATCCAGATATAGAGAGAAAACTAAACTGCAAATTGATTTAATTTGAAATTATAAGCCTGAAAAACTTAACAGTTTTAAACTAAATGCCGTCACAATTTAGCAATTCCGGAAAAAGGTATCAAATATTGTACACTCAAAACGTTTTGGATTAAACAATTAAAAATTAAAAGCGTTTTAAACTTCGCTAGAAAAATTAAACTTTTAAAGTTAGAACTGTGAAATTGAAACGTTTTTTACAGTGGATTTCTTTGAAGTTGAATTATTTAATTTAAGGTTGTTAAAAAGAAATAATTGTTAAATTGTGATTTATAGTCTTCAAAATTTAACTATTTTAGTAACAAGTGACAAATTTACAAAATATCCATTCTGGGCCAATTTTGCACAATTTCAACAGATTAATTTTTTGAAATCTTCGATTGAAAACAGATCCATTTAAAACGTTTTTAATTTGTAAGTGTCGTCTAATTATGAATATAGGAATTTATAAGTATTTGAAAATTGAGAATAATTTATAAACCTTCAATCCGAAATATAAAATTGTTTAACTATAAAGGCTTTCGATTTGAAACAATGAGTATAATTTTGAGGTCAAAAATTGTTACCTCTCAATTTGAAAATCATTTCAATTCTGAACAGAATTATAATTGTTCATGCTGAAACTTTTTCAAATAATTATATGTGATTTTATTCCTGAAAATGTAAAACACAGTGAACTTTTCTTACTCAAATGAATTTCAAATTCAACTCATTGAAAATTGCATAATCTCTTGTAATACATAGAAATTTAGTGACATTTGAAGTAATTGGAGAGGCTTTTCTAGAACATATTTAACAAATTCCTGATTAAAAAATAAACTCACTCTCATTTTCCGCTTTTCCTGGTTTCCCGGTCCAGCTGCCACCCTCTTCATAAAATAATTTGCAAATGTAAATCACAACTTTGTATGAAAATTTTTTTTTATATCAGGATGAAAATAAAAGTTATCCTTTATATTTACTAAAAAATAGTATAAAATGTTTACTAAACCAGTTTTATAAAATCTTCCTATTTTATCACTCCCCATAATTAATTCAGGTTTATAGAATCTGCCATGATAAATTCTCTCTGGATTCAACCTCGGCAAACAATTCTTTTTTCGCCAAATGGGAAACCACAAAAAAAGAGTACCGTCAGCACACAAAAAACTGCACTTGCTAACATTTGTTACATATGGACTCCAGCTCAGTTGATTCTCATCTCGTCTGGGATAAAATACACCGGGTGCAATGGAAACAAACTAAAAAATTTATTCGATTATGGGATTATGTCGATTATTCGGCTTTTCGATTATTTCAAGCTGCAAAATTTAAGTCAAACATAGCAATGTAATTGCCAATTATTTTCAGTAAATTTTCATTAATTGCAAACGCAATAAAATTCAGCCACTAAATTCACTATTTTTTAAACCCATATACAAATTCGAATCTTTTTTCACGTTTACACATCCAATTGTATTTAATGCGCACACGTAATACGTTACATGTAAAAATCTTCCAACAGGTAAGCATGACAACTCTTTTTTAACAACAAAAACGGGATAAAAATCAACCTACACTTTTACATTCTCATCCCAAGTATTCGCTATAAAAAAGCAAAAAAAAACTCAATACAATCTGAGAAAATCTAAAAGCCGACTGAAAAGGTTTTTGTGAATAAAAAGCACCTGTTCAGGTGTTTCCTCTTCCGGCCGGCGGCCTTTCTTCGCTTTAAGGCCCGCAGTTTTTCCGTTTGTTTCTCATTGAAGCTGCGACACTTCCGCGCGGATTTTCCGTGCGGTTGCGCACTTGCCTAGCAAAAAATCATAAACATCATTGGAATCGAGTAAAACTGACAGCAGATGAAAACACGCGAAGGGCAAAAAAATATATGGCCGAAAAGTGCGCGCGAGATGCGAACTATACCTACGAGCGTCACTACATCAAACGTCCGCTTCATGCGAGAGCGCAGAGCGTACTGAGCACACACTTGTGCTTGCTTGTGTTCAGAGTCGTCTTTCGCGTCTGATCGCCACCGTTCGCCCCTACTCGCTTCGCCAAACCGCCACGCGGTTCCTACTATTTTATGCTCTGGAGCGCAAAGCGCACGCGCTGTCATAAATCTCGTTGCGAAGTCCACAAGGCGGGCGAGGGTTGCTCCGAGAATCCTCAAGATAAAAGAGGAAAGACGGTAGTTATACTCGTGAGAGAAAGGAAGAATGAAAAAGAATAGCGCCCCTGCTGAAGTCGGTTCAAATGTCTTCTTTTTATCATCACTTCATAATATAGCGTATCAGCGAATTATCTGTTCCTTTGTTCTAAGTTTGTGAACGAAACTCTATAGAATTAGGTTGTAAATTTATTTATTTACACCTTGCCACCCCTCCTGTCGCTCGACAGCCTCATCTCTTATTTCAATCCCCTTTTTACCCCTCTCATGACCCCCTTAACGCTTCTTCCCTCTCGTTTTTGCCTACTTACCCCCTCTTAACAATTAATCACCTCTCCTCACCCCCCTCTTATGCAGCGCTTCATCTTCCTAGCTTGTCAGCTTTCCATATAACCCCATTTCTTATTTAACCCTGACGCCCTTATTAGGCTTCCCCTCCCACAGAATTCATCCGTCCATGTCCCTTCATAACCCTCGTTCATCCACCCTCAAGTTAATGGTAGAGGTGTTTGAAGTTATTTTATGTTGTTTTTAGTAAGAAGAATGTTCTTATCATTTTTGATAATAATCATAAAATACCTCGAAGTACTAAAATTTTGATGAATAAGTAGAACTTAATAACGGAACATATAAAGAGCTGAAGAAAAAACAATAAGAAATATATACAACAATTAAAAACTGGTGATTGGGGTTGGATGGGGAGTAGTGAAAGGGGCTAGGGAGGTCGTGAGGAGCCATGAATAGAAAGTTTTAAGGAAGAAAAAGTGATAAAGTGAGTCGAGAGGGAGAAAGAAATGGTAAATAGGAGGGGGTAAGTGGCAGGAAAGAGGCGTTAATGAAGCCAAAGGAAGGGGTAAATGAGAGGGAGGAGAAAGCTAAGGAGGGAGGAAGTTGGAAGGTGGCAATAAGGAGGCATGAAGGAAACGAAAAAGGAAAGGGGTTATTGGGAGGGCTGGTAAGGAATGACTGGAAGGATGTGAAGAAGGTCGTGACAAGGAGGAGGGTAAAGATTAATCATAAAACGATGTAGCGGAGAGTTAAGTAGTTGATGTGGTAAGGGGCGAGATGGTATAGGGGCGTAATGGTGAAGGGCAGTGGTAGTGGGAGGGGAAGGAAAGTTGAGTTTAGGGGAGAAATTGGTGTGATAGTGAGAAGCGATGATAGAAGGGGGAGAGGGGATAAGGAGTGAAGGCACGACAGAGGTGTTATGGGGAGAAACAAAGGTGGAATGGCGTAAGGGGGTGAGAGGGGGAGAGGTATGATGGAAAGAACAGGAAAAAATGACAAGGAGGGGTGAAGGATAGGATATAGGGCAGGATTAAATAAGAAGGAAGGTGAAGAGTGAGAGGATAGAGGGGTAGCATGGTTAGGGGCGATGGTATACGGTTGAGAGGGGATCTGGGGTGGATAAGCGAGAAGGGCGCGATAGTAGAAGAATGTGAAGGGGATAAATAGGAAGGGATAAGTAGCAGGGATAGTAAGGGGCGAGAAGATAGAAGGGTGTGATGGTAAGGGGCGATAATAGAAGGTGGTAAAAATGGTGAGAAGTAGAGGAGTGAGAGGGGTGTGATTGTGAGAGGTGATTTCAGAAGTTGATGAGGGGAATGAGAGGAGAGGATAGGAAGAGCAGGAAACGAACAATAAGGAGTGGTGCAGGGTAGAACATAGGGGAGGTTTTAATAGGTGAGATAGTAAGAGGTGAGAAGTTGGAGGGGTGTGATGATGTGGTTCGATAGTACAAGGAGGTTAAGTGGTGAGGAATGGAGGGAAGAAAGGAGTTTTCTGGTGAGGGTCAATGGTAGAAGGGGATACAGGAGCGAAAGGGGTGTGATTGTGAGGAGCGATTTTAGAAAGTGATAAGGGGGTGAGGGGAGAGCGCTGGAAAAAGAGACAAAGGTGTGGAGTGGAGGACATAATGGAGGGTTAAATGTGAGGGATGGTATGTGGCGGGCACTCAGAGGGTTGTGATGGTGAGGGGCGATGGTAGAAGGACATAAAATGGTGAAAAGCGGAGGGGCGAAATAGGTTTGTCGACGAGGGGCGATTGTAGAAGGGGCATGGGGATAAGGCTGGAGGAGTGAGAGGAATGAAAGGAATGTGAAGGTGAAGAGTGATTTTAGAAGGTGATAAGGGGGTGAGGGGAGAGGTTGAAAAGAGCAGGAAAGACAATGGGAGAAGGAATCCTATGGTTATAATAGGGAAAGTAAGTGGTAAATGAGGGAGGACGACGGGAGGAGAGATTCATAAAAAAAGATTCAAAAAAGTAGTGGTAAGTTCGAGAATGATACTATTCTTGACATGTTATAAGGCACTCAAATGAATATTTTGAACAAGTTTTGTAATAATACAACTAATAGTTTCAAAAATTTAATCCTTGGAGGTAAAAGTGACCCATCTGTGGAGAATTGCTCAAATAGAAATTGATTTAAGGAAAGCATTATTAATCTTCTAAACGATTTCCATCAGCTGTTGAATTCGTAATTAGTAAAAGTTGATTTACTGAACAGTTTAATTAACCTATATTAATAACATAGTTTCATATTTATTGTTTATTAAACTAATAACAGCAATAATTTTAATATTTAATGTTACAATGAAGAATTTATGTTTAAGGCCATGTAATACTTCTCCAATTCCTACTGTACCGACATTTTTTTCACGAAAACTCACGTCCACACGAATTGAGATATCGGGTTGAAAATTCGAGAAATCAATTATAAGGCACTAAGGAACATTTGTATGGTCCTAAATTTCTGAAACTACAAAAAAATTTAATTTTGAAAAATTTTTGGAATTTTTTTTTTGAATTTTCAGAAATTTTGGACCATATAAACGTTCCTTAGTGCCTTGTATATAATCTCCCAGATTTTCAACTCAATATCTCAATTTTTTTAGACGTGAGTTATTGCAAAAAAAATGTCGAAAAGGTAGGAATCGGGTAAGTATCACATGGCCTCAATTCCTTTGAAACTTCGAGTGAAAATCCCTATATTATATATTATATTTTTCTTAGGGATTTACTCATCATTTTCATCAGGTTCATCTCAAAATTTCTTGAAAATGCTTCGGTATATTAAAAATGATTCTCTCTACAATCCTAAATATTTTGACCTCATAAAATATCCTTTAACCAATCTCCATAAAATACTGAACTGAAGCCACATTCCTTTTCAAGTATCGAAATATATAATCAGCGAATGGGAGTACTTGTAATTACCAAAAAGTTAAAAAAGTTCCATTAGATAAAACATTTTTCATCCTCGAGCCAAACAAGAGGGAAAAAGTATCCGACACTTGGTGGTTAACCCCCTACCGAAAGGGACTCGGCTCATGCGACTTTCTTAGCAAGAAAAAAAAAATACGTAACACGAAAAAAGTTTCATTCGAGAGGGTTTATACAAGGTTAGTGTCACCTTACATTGTAAACCTCTGAAGAAAATGATATCTGAATATCTCGCTCACATACTTTCAACTTTTTTCACCAATGACAATTAAACCATTTTTTTATTATTGGAAATGCATAAAGGAGAATATTTTTACTAACATTGATGAATTAAATCGCCCCCATGGAGAAAGAATCTGTCCCCACGGTAGAGTGCACAATAAAGTATTGCCTCTGTACCAGCATAGGGGTTGCAGAAATGTAAAAAAAGAAAGGAGGCGATAAACCTTAATTTGTCGGAATTACTAAGCTGAAGGTGTTTATTACCCAACAATAGATATTTGATTCTATAAGAGCCGGCAATACTAAAAATATAATCGTTTAACAGAGCTCGGATCGTGCGACTTTTTCGACTATTTTCGTCTTTTTTTGAGAAAATGCGACTTTTGGGAAAAAATGCGACTAATCAACTTTTTCCGTTTTTCTAGAAAGTTCGCTACTTACCTTCAATTTTAATCACATTGAAACCTATAAAATCGAGAGTCGATTTTAAATCAGACAGGCAGTGCAACTTCAAGTCACAGAATCATTCCCCGTGTAGAAAATTTCATGGCAATCTGGTTTCAGGTCTGGCCCAAGTCTGGCTTCATCTAGACTGTCTAGCGTGGAAGGTTTTATCTGGCCCAGGTCTGGTGCTAGTCTTGTTAGGTCTGACTTTATCTAGGTCGTCAAGTCTGGAAGGTCTGGTTTGGCCCAGGACGGGCGCTGCTCAGCTATCCAAGCACAAACAAGTTTTAAGTTCGGTCCGGAGAAGAATTTTTTTGTTATCCTGAAATTCTGGTCTGGGCCAGGTTTGGCGCTGCTTAGCTAAAACCCCACTTTTTTGCATAAATTTTTTTGCTGAATTGGTACTCGACTGACGAAAAAATCTTGTAAGCTTAATTCGCGCCAAACCATTTTTCTTGACAAGAGAATTTTTTCTTCGAAAAATTAAATTTTTGAATTTTTCTTGTGAAAAACGAAAGTTTCGACAAAATACTAGCCAGAAAACTTGCTCATTCTGAAAACTTCTACGGAAAGACACTCTTACTCTTTCATGATATTTTGCATTGTTATCAAGAAAAATTGAAAAATTCAATTATAAAATAAAATAAATAATAATAAAATAAAATTTAAAAAAAAAATTCTCATAGCCACAAAAATGAGTGAGCCTAGATAAAACTTACAGAATGTCTCTTCTATATAAGCACAAATGTTTGAAAACTATTGGATCAAATAAAAAAAAATGGATTCTTCTGTAAAATCAACTTTCCATGACTTTAAAATCTAGTTGGGAAGATAAAGTAAAATTTAATAGAAAAACCCACTTTCCTTATTTGATCCGATATTTTTTCAGAATTCGTGCCTATATAAAGACAACATTCGATGTATTTGTACAGGCGAAATCATTTTTGAGGCCTCAAGATTTTTTTCCTCGAAAAATTGAATTTTTGAATTTCTCTGGTAAGCAATGTATTATATCATAAAAGAGTGGGAGGTATTCTTTGCAGAAATTTTTAAAACGTGGAAATTTTCTTTTCAGTATTTTGTCGAAGTTGTCGTTCTTTGTAAAAAAAAATCGAAAATCTAATTTTTCGAGAAAAAAATTCTTTTGGCCAGAAGAATAGTTTGACCCGCATGAAACTCACAACATTTTCCAGTCATTCAAGTACCAATTCAGTAAAAAAATTTGAGCAAAAAAAGGTGGGGTTTTTGAGAAAATCGACTTTTAATATTTACCGAAAAACCGCCGGCATTATGTCAATTTTTAACATTTTGTTAATTTTCTGGCAGATTTCGAAAGTCGACAATAAATCTCACCAGTGTTAGGAAAGGAAACGTAAATGTCTCATTCAAGTCAAAAGTTATAAAGGCATAAAGAAAAAAATTGTGTTTTTTCACAAAATAACCTTAAGGTTTCAAATTTTCATAACTTCGCTAAAATGATTTTTTTCTCAAAACGGTCAAATACTTGTCGTCTTAACTCCTTTGAAAAACAACATTCAAGTATAACAATTAAAAAGAAATACTTTAAACCCAGATTTGGAATCCTTCAAGCTGAATGACTATTGTTGCAAGATTGTTTTAAATTTGAAGTTCACTTCGATTCTGCGAAAAATATTTCAAGCCTCAAACTCACGCGACTATTGCAACCTTTTGACACTTTTTTTTAACGATGCAACTATTTTTTAATATTGTGAAAAAATTACCCTGATGCTACTATTTTCTCAAATTTCTCGTTGATGCAATAATTTTTTCACATTCCCTTTATTAATATATTGTATGACAAGTGCGCGAAATAGGTGATTCAAGATGAGTGTGAAGTTTGCCGCCCGAGCGAAGCGAAGGTGGCATTTACACGGAGTCGAGAATCACCTACACACACTTGTCACACATACTACTTTTTGAAACACCTGAGTGCGAAGTGTGCGAAAAACTGGCCGATTTTATTCGCACACGGTTACGTGTGCGCGAATTAATTCTGACATTACATTTGAGAATCAGGCATTTTGCACACGCTATACAGGAACGAGAAACCGAATTTCGCACGCAGTTGTTTCAAAAACATATTTTCAAACTTCTTCGTTGATTTGCTCAAATAACATATCCGCCATCTCAAGAATCGCAATTTCAGAAGATTTCAAAATATTTCAAGGTAACTAAAAAATTTGCAAAACATTTTAAGAGATTTCAAAGGTTTTTTAAGGATTTCATAGGGTTTCAAAGATTTTTGAGCATTCTAAAAGATTCGTAGGGATTTCAGAGAATTTGAAAGATTTCAACAGATTTCAAGATATTTCACGAAGATTTATCTGATTTCAGAGGATTCCAAAGTTTTTTAAATGTTTGTAGATGTTTTAAATATTACAAATTTCAAGATAATTAACGGGATTTCAAAGTATTTCGAGGAATTTTTGGGGATTTAACCAGACCTAAACGATATTATAGGATTTCCAAAGACTGTAAAGCGTTAAAAAAATTTAAAGGCTTTAGAGGGTTTGAAAAATTTCAGGGTATTCTACAAGATTCTAACAAATTTCAAGAGATTCCAAAAATTTCAAGGAATTTTGAAAGAGTTCATCAAAATATTTCAAGGAATTTTAGGGAATAAATGGAACGGAATGAGATTTTAAAGTGCATCTAGGGATTTCCATGGTTTTCTCCGGATTTCACGGGATTTATGGAGTCTTAGAATATTTTAAAGACTTAAGCATTAAGAATTGAAAAAGATATCAAAGCTTTCAAGACGTTGTACGGGATTACGGGATTTCAAAAGATTTCAAAGGATTTCAGGATTTAAAGGGTTTTAAAATTTTCAAAGGATTTTAAAGAATATAGTATATTTTAAAAGATGCTGAGTAGTTTCATGAGATTTCAATGAATTTTGTAGGACTATAGAGAATTTCAAGAGATTAACAAATTTCTAACGAATTTTAAATGATTTTGCGAGATTTCAAAGACTCTAGTGAGTTTTTACAATAATTAAAAAATGTCGAGGGATTTAAAGGAATTTTACAACATTTGAGGGATTCATAATACTTCAAAAGAAATGTAATGATTCTATAAAAAAAAATTAAGAAACTAGATTCAGAATTAATGAAATTTAAAATTCCTCTTTAACTTCCAGCATTTGAATTTAAATACGAAATTATTGGAAATTAAGAAAGAAAAGTATCTAACAATTAAATACGATAAACAGACTCTTAAATGTCTCCATTCAAATTTGACAGAGAAACAACATGAAAAGGGAGGTATGAAAAAGAAACCAGCCTTCAAATCCCTTTTCTTCTCGTCTTGTTTTCTTTTTTAATCACAATCAAAAAACATTCACAAAAAAAATCTAGCAATGAGTACCGAAACGTTGGTAGATTTTTTGGAACTGTTTTTTCTTATTGTGATTTTAAAAAAATAAAAATAAAAAGGAAAATATAAATAAAGAAGGAAGGGGTTTCGGAGGTTGCTTTAATTTTCTGTCCTCTTTTTTTATTTAAATGGAGTCATTTAAGAATGTGATGTCTAAACTTGATCGTTAGATTCTTTTTCTTTTTAATTTCCAAGAATTTCTCCATAAGATTATAAGGCATCTTTATAAATTTGAGGGATTTCAAAAAAATTTGAGATTTTTGCAGGGATTCCAGAGGACTTCAATAGAACTCAAGGGTTTTTAACAGAATTCAGTAAATGTCAACAGATTTCAAGGGATTTCAAAGCTTTTAGGGTATTCTAAAAGAGTTGAAGGAATTTAAAAAAATATCAAATATTTCGAAGGATTTCAAGAGACTCCATTAGATTTTATGGGATTTCAGAGAATTTCAAAGAATTTTTAAGTGTGTGGGGTATTGCAAAAGATTCCAAGGTATTTAACGAGATTTCAAAATTTCAATTATGTTCTCTGTATTCCTAAACAAATAAAGTAATTATTTCAGTCATTCAGTCTGATACCGTTTTTCATTATCTTTAAAAATTTCATGCGACTTTTTGTGGACATTTTTCAGAATTCCATGCGACTTTTTTAATTTTTTGTAATTTTATGCGACTACTGCGACTTTTTTAAAGCCTTCTAGTCGATCCGAGCCCTGGGTTTTCGGAAAAACTTGATTTATTATATTACAAGAATGTTCTACAAACAATGATCGATAAAATGAATAGAAATCTTCAAAAAGTCTTATTTTTTTATGAAGATATTTCAAACTTGGGAAACCCATTATTCCAAACAATGCTTTAACAAACTTTGTCTTTAAATAATTATGATAGCTCAAATATTCAAATTTGATTAAGGACCAATTGTTAAAAGCAATTTCAATCATGGTTATCGCAAATGGGTCGCCAGTACAAAGCATTTGCAGTGAGGTATTGGCTCACATAATCAATTGGCAATAGGCAGTTATAGATTAGAGCTAATCATCAGTATCGCTACGCAGGAAACGATCGATTTCACTGTCATCTCAGAAGTGGCAATTTAAGCAGTAATTCAATTCAGTCATAGAAATGAATAGAAACGACATAATTTGTTAGTCAATTTCTTTTTGTCATTTATCAGATTTTTCTAACTACAGGGTCGATAATAGTTTTAAATTATATCTCAGGATTGCAAAATTTCAATTCCGTACTTACATAAACTTTGCACGTATATGAAAATAGTAAATAATCCATAATAAATGATTAGGCAATAGTAGTAGATACATATTTGTTATGGTGAATAATGCTACTCAAAAAGAGCATCGTGGATAATAATTAATAATATGTAATAAGTAATATGTAATAAGTTAGAAGAAGGTACTAAGTAATTAGTAATGATTAATGAATAATGAATCTATATATTTATGTATATAAATGTGAAAATCTGCTTGTGGCATCAATTATAATTACCAAACCACTGCACGGATGACGTGAGAATTTGTACAATGATTCTTATGTCTCTCGGAAGGTTTATGACTTGATCCGAATCACAAACTCATTGTCATTTTTGCAATAAGAATTGGCAAAAGTCAATAATTTTCTCGATAAGAAATACATTGGGCTCGATATTTTCGTGATTTAATATATATATATATATTTCTTTCTGTTGGGGAATTAATGTATAATTGTACAAAATTATCCCAAGAAATGTTCCAGGCAAAATTATTTCCACATTTTTCGTTTTAAATTTATATAGTTTGGCATTGATTTGGCCAATTTTGCACATTTTGCCCTTCCCCCCAAACAAGAGTGTCTCGTTATATGAATGCTTTGTTTTTTGATGAGTTGATAAGGGAACGTCCATTAATTACGTGAAGCTTTTTGGAGAGGGGGGGGCGAAGAATTGCTTACGTAAGCTTATTCTTTCTAATTATTTTTTTTTAATATGCTAATTGAAACCCATTTTGAATGTTAAAATGACTTTTCATACTATTATACACATTATATAATTATTTGTTCTCTTTTTTACTGTAGAATATTTCATATTACATACGTCAAATAAATATAGAATCGAGCAGTTAACAATTCTGGAAATCTGGTGCACAAATTTCATGAAATATGGTAAAATCCCTTTGAAATCCTTGCAAATCTTTTGAAATCCCGTGTAATCTTTTGAAATCTTATAAAATTCCTTCAAATCCGTTTAAATCTTCGAAATCTGATAAAAATCCCCTGACATCCTTTAAAATTTATCAATATACTTTAGTATCTCTTGAAATCCTTAAAAATTCTTTGAAATCCCGTAATTTATTTTGAAATATTTCAAAATCTCTTAGAATCCCTTGAAATCGATTGAATCTTCAAAATTCCATAAAAATTCCTTGAAATCCTTCAAAATCCGTGGAAGCCCTTAAAATCTCTAAAAATGGATTGAAATATTTGACATTTCGTGAATTATTTCGGAATATTACAAGATTCCTTGAAATCTTTGAAATCCCTTAAAATCCTTTGTAAGTCTCGGCGTTCTGAATTCCTTAAAATCCCTCAAAATCCCTAAAAATCTGTCGAAATCCTACGGTTTATCTTGAAATCCCGTAAAATCTCTTGAAATCTGATTAAACCAATTGGAGTCCCTTGAAATGTTTTGAACTTCCTTGAAAAATTGAGATTATCTCTGTAATTTTACTGAGTAATTTCTTCAAATTCTGGAAATCTTTTACAGTCACTTAAAATCTGTGAAAACTCTCGTCATATTTCGGTATCGTTTCAAATACCCTGAAACTGTTGTAATCCCTTGACATCTTTTGAACTTTCTTTGACAGTGAAAAAAATTGATTGATTTAATTGCTTAACTAAATAATTTTAGAAAAAAATACTAATCTAAGCGATTTGTTCGAAACTTGTTCTTCTACCGTGTTATTTACACAGATAAGATTTAGTACCTTGCATTTGTTTCCGGCCACCATGGCAGATGACGTAAGAATTTTAAAAATCGGGAATACTTAACAGCGCCATCTTTCGGTTGGGCCTTCGAAAGACACGTCGACTCGGACGATAATAGACGTGGAGCGATCTAAGAATTCGCAGTATTCAGCAGTGGCGCCATCTGTTGACTCGGGATATAAGTTTACTAGTCGTGACCCGAATGTGCCACGAATAATCCGTGGAATATATCAGGAATATGTCTGAGGAATATTCCAAAAGGGGGGACATTGTCCCGGTACATAGAATATTCCCAGAATATTCAGCGGAACATTCACAATATTCCCGGGATTATTCCAGGAATATTTTAGGAATATTCTGTGCTGTTAGGGATTGGGTTAAAGATTTTCCGCCGAATGCTCTTGATGTGGAGGTTGGAGAAGATCCACGAAGATCGAGCGAAGGTCCTCAGGCAGCTCTAGGGCTTAGAATGTATGGCTCTTTGTCCTGAAGAAATATTGCCTTGCTGGGCCGAAGTAATGCCTTATTGAGCCGAAGAAAAATTTGCCTTGCTGGGCCGAAGTAATTTGTAATCTTGGGTCGGGTGTCTGTTTTCCCTCGGGAGAATGGAGTAAGCTTTCAGGCATTTGCGATTACAAATTTGAATTTCCAAAGTGGACACATTGGAGAGAAGAAAATGGCTGTGACCTTATGGCATCACGTCGGGGTCACCACTTTAGGGTTAAGTGAGGTTATATAGGATGCGGTAGGCCAAGCCTGTAAGTGTCCCTAAGCCACTTAATGAACTAGTAATAACTTAACCTCTCTTTGACAATTACGAAGCATCGTTTATTCGATAATCATTACTCTACAAGGAATCTACGACGCGTCGGGCGTTTTCAACGAGTCACGGTCGTAACAATTGAAAAGAAGAAAAAAATGCTGGGTGGTGATGATGTTTACTGACCGACTGGTGGTGTTGTCTAACTGCCTGCTGCTTCAGAATCCGGTGTATTTATACACAGAATCCCCCTTTTAGTATGCATGAGGTTGAGTGATATTAGAAGTAGTAGTGAATCCATGTGAATCAGAATAGCTAATCAATGCCAAGAATTTCACAGATGTGCCTATTTGGAGAGTGGCGCAGTGTGATCCGCGAATTTACGGGTTTTAAGTTTTTAAAAAGATAAAAACTATTCCAGGAAAAGGAATATTACTTTCGGAGACTTTTTAGGATTGAGTATAAATTCAATATTTATTTGGACAGAGTTTTTGCCTCAAGATACAAAGTGCGAGTGCTGAGGTGCCGGTAGGCCAGACCTCTTACAGGTACATATATACAGAAAAGGTGTCGTAAGAGGGCATTGACCGAAGACCCCCCTTCACATGTCTATACCTACTATATGTATGATGACGCTTACAGTTTCTCAATTCGAAATAATAATTCATTGTCCCGCTAAGAATTTAAGTAACTTGAAATGTTTGGACACCTAGGGTGCTTTATACAAAGAAGCGAGTCCGGGCTTCGTGTCGTCAATACGTCCTAACCAGCATCCTAGGCTTAGAATCGAAACTATAAGAGATATTTCACACGCTACACAATAAGAAACCCAGCTTATAGCAGGACATAATACGTCAAAATCAAAATGTGGGTCTGTTGTGGTCTGGTAAGTAGCAGTTTAATATAAACACTCAATGGACTACCCAATATAGCTACAAAAAATTCGAAAACGCACATCAATGTTATATCTCTTACGCGTATCATTTTACGTACAAGTAAATAACTGTATCAGTTTCTCCCTTTATACACAAAAAGTATATACTTATTACCAGAAGGGCCTGGAAGTGCACAGAAAAAACTAGGCTTTCAATTTTGTTTCAGGTCATTTTCTCACAAAATTATTTTCAACTTCAGCTATATAACATATTCGCTGTTATGATCGATACAATCAACGTCAAAACTGAAAAACAATTGAATTGATTTCAATGTTCATATTGCTCAATATGAACCAATTGAGGAGCACTTCTTCAAAACCTTTTATAGCCAAGAAAGACGGTTTTCCACAAACAACGAATTTTGTATTAAGCTATGTCTTTTTCATTTACATGTTTTTTTGTCTTATTGTTTTCACTAATAGCAAATCATGAGTGGATATAAGACACTTTGGACACGAAACATGGATATAGGACACTTTGAAAACGAACTAATTACGATATTTCTTTTTAGAAATCGATTAAATTGATCGTTTTTCTTCTTATTCTTATCTTATTTCCTCTTTTTTATTAAGAAATGGGACTTTAAAGATTATTGATCTATACAGTGAAGTTCATAGCATAGTTTATTGTTTGAAACAAGTACTTAATGAGCAATAAATAAATATTATACTGTAAAATAGCCCTTACTATAGAAAAACGATGTTTATTTGCTCATATAGGTGAAAATTTAGAAGTTGACAATATCATGTCTCTGAAATATTATAGGCTTGTGTTTGGAGGAATAATCAATTATCTTGATTACAGGTTTATTAAGCGTATTTTCTCTAATAATACCCTATGTTCCAATTATTTATAATTGAATCTGTATCAAAATAAATTCGATTGAATATGAGTAAATGTTATCTGGTAGCGTGTCTCTGACTACCTTTTTTCAAATTTATGGCGCTACATATTTTAAAATAAAGCTTAAGATCTAATTGTTAAATACACGTATTTTCTCAGAATTAATTTCAGAATTACAAAATAAATCCTTTTTCTACTTTCCAATTATAGTTTCAGATTATAATCACTTTTTAAATGTCTCCGAGTTTGTATGTCATCCGGTAACAAAACAATTTTTCATTCATTTTACGACGTAAGAGTTTAATTTTCACACCTAAATTGATTAATAATTGAAGGTTATTGAATATACTTCAGACCGTGAAAATTTAATCACACTTAAAGTGATTTTATTTGATCAAAATACTGTGTAACACGTGATTGTTAGGCTATCCTCACGTACAAATATACTTTAAAATAACTAAAAATGTTTGGATAACATTGTTATCCATTAACACAAAATTTATTTTCATTAAGGGAAATTAGTTGTAAGAAGGAAAATAATAGATATTCCCAATATTTTTTAATTTAAAAATAATTTTAAATAAGTTTAACGTTACTTGTTCTATTATTTATATTGTAAATAAAAACAAAAATAAATCTCAATTTACCTATATGAAAGCTCTAAAAGCAGATCTAATTATTATTTCGAGATCGAAAATATTTTTAATGACTTCAATCAAATATATCATTAGTTTTAACAAAAACTGAAAGTTTAAAAAACGGCCTTCTTATTCATCCCGCTTATGATTATATTCACACTCATTGCGATTAATTAAACGGAAAAAAGGTTTCACGTTGTTCTGAAATACTTTTGAAAAAAAAGTCAATTGAATAATTCCAGCTTTTTGATTTTCACCATCACATCACATCGCATCACATGACATAACATTTATATCCTATCCGATCATATCTTATCCTATCCTATCGGCGGAAAAAAATCACAACGGACGAGCGGACATTCAACCGACTCTATAAGGGTTAGAGTCCGGGGCTATGAAATCCTAAGAATGGCAGTTTTTGACAAATGTGTGTAGAATCT
>JAUMHM010000083.1:13071150-13082720 GCA_032362435.1 Melikaiella ostensackeni
ATATTAAATATATTTGAAATCAAAAACATCTGTAAAAAATCATAAGATTAGAGAAAATGTAAATAAAGTACTCAATGATACATAATAACAGAATGCACATATTGTTAATATGGCATCTTCCTCAGAATACCATTTTTTTAGGCAACGAGGGTATCATTTCTTTTACCTGAATGTATGCAAAACATTTTGGCAAACTCATTTTTTCAAAAGTACCAGGTTAACAATTTAATTAGCTGTAAAAATGAAAATTGTATGTAAATCCTTTTGTCAACCTCATTTCTTGATAAGTGCCAGGTTAACATTTTAATTAGATGTAAAAATAAAAATTATATGTAAAACCTTTTGGCAACCTTATTTTATGATGAGTACCATGTTAAAATTTTAGTTAGCTGTAAAATTGAAAAAACTTGAAAAAGTTATTACAAGATTTATGTACACAGAAGATTGGAAATGAAGGAAATAGATCATAGTGCCAAGATCAAATTTTGTGGGTTGATTTGAAACCAATCTATTCCAGTTATTCCATTTTCCAAAAAAGAAAAAGGTAATAATCCAAACCAATAACAGATTTCTAAAAATATTGCTTGCTTCATCAAATTTGTAAACTTTATTTAAGTAAAACAGATATCTTTTGGCAAATTGAGTTAACCATTAACACCTCAATTAAAAGAAATCTAAAGTATTCATAGGCAACCCTGCATCCCTGATGAGGAAGTCTAAATTGGCTTCGAAACACGTTGGTCTCCAGTAGTATAAAAAAGACGGAAAAAATAAAGAGTGTGAGGTTGGTTTTGGTTGACTCTTCCCTTTTTCTTCCTCTTTTTTTTTGTTTGTACATTGATTGTACATATGTCTCTAATGAGCCGGGAAAGTGGGTAGTCTCGAAGTCTAGTTTTTATTTGTGAACTTGTTGGGTGTTCCTTTTTCAGTACACCAAAAAATTTCATAAAAAAGTAGATTTCATTTCGACCTTTAAGAAATTAAAAAAATTATTGTATAATATTGATAGTCAAATTCTCAATATAAATCTGACATATCTGAGTGTGGCATCTAAAAGCTTACTGAATGCTTATTTTAATGAACAAATAATAAAATGTTGATTTTCAAACTGAAGGTATTAAAAGAAAGAAACCTAAACTTTTATTTCAGTAAAAAAAGAAAGAACTTGAATTTAAAATAGTTAAATTTATTTTTGACTTCCATTTTTGACCCTTTCCTCCAGTATCTATGTGTCCCAACGACAAATTTTCTTCTTCGTCAACTATCATCCAATATTATTTACTTCAAAAAGAGACACGTTTAAAAAAAAACATTAAAAATTGCACAATTTTAAAGGAGCAGCCTACAACATTGTGAAATTAAAAATTAAAAACCTCCAAAAATAAAGAAATTTCAAATCATATATTTTCGAATTTAAGCTTTTGAAGCAAAAAAAGTGTTAGTTTTAAATTTAAATTATAGAAATTTTAAAGATGATAAATATTATCAAGACGTATCATATCATGTAGTATCAAGTGATATTCAAAGTGATTGGATAGATTTTTATACTAAAATTTCCCCTGTTCAAAATTTAAGAATTTTAAATATTGTAAACTTCTAAAGTTTAATTATTCTAAAAGCGTTGAAAAACTGTATGCTTTTTGATTGAAAACCTTCAAAATTGACGGATCCAAACTTGAAGCATTACAAGTTAGACAATTCCAAACTTCTTTTGAAAATGAAATATTTTTTATTTGGGATCCTGAAACTGTCATTTAAAATTAATCAATTTCAAATTTTGCATCACGCTTTTCAAAATTCGATCATTTTGTCTGAAGTGCAAAATTCAACTTGAAACTCAGTGATAAAGCATTTCCAAACAAGGGGAACAACTTCATGTTGCTTCAAGTGTGTTTATAAAATGTTTGAAAGGTAATTAATTTTGATATTAAAAAAAATGTGTCAAATTTCAGGTGGCAGATTTTTTTTATCGAATTAAATCAACAAAATTATTAATTTTTATATTGTTGATTCAATCGTTAGGTATATATGAAGTTAGACTCATGTCAGCGTTAAGGTCAGGAAAATTTAATTAATTATTTGAAATTTCCCTGACCCTAGCACCAAGTTCAGCTTCATTCAATCACCAATATAAGAACCCATGGAGGGTCAAGTCAAGATAACAAGGACATGTCATCCGGCGCATTTTATCAAGTGAGGATAATGTCAATCAAATCAATTCAGTTCTAAATATTATTTTGTACTAGTATTATCATTTTCAAACATTATTTTTGACTCTCTAAATTTTAATTGGTGATTTTTCACTGTTCATCAGTGAAAATCTTTACTTATTTGATTCAATGACCCATTTCTAGCTACTTGCATCAGTGAGATTGTGTTGTGAAACAGTGAAAATTTTTACTGAGAGAAAGTTTCATTCCTAATATTTAAAAAGAGACATATGTATATATGCATAAAACATCTTACCATGCAAATTACAAGGCTGATTATATTTTTCAATAAACGCATAATAATGATATACACGAAAACTTTTTGCACTTTTTTACAGGTTTATATTGCACATTATTTGATGCTCTCATCTTATGATGTAAAATTTGAATATACGAAAAGTAATGTATAATATACTGTGTATTCAAATAAAAGATTGTCACAACATTTCTATAAATATTAAATAAATATTTTTAGGAAGATTTTTAAATATCGTAATAATTTTTCGCTATTCAGAAGAGTGAGGATAAAATAAGACGACACTGCACTATTAAGATTTTTTAAGGCTTTAAACTACGAGGTACATTGTACAGTGCTGCAATATCACCGGTGAAGCAGTTACGAAAGACTGACTGACCTGCGGTTTCTTTAAACTCTTTAGAGTATAAGCGACGTAGATTCATGTATACATATATAAAAGCGTATTTGTAGAACGGAGAATACACAAAGTACCCCTCCTCCTTAAATTCCCTCTGATGAATTTTTAAAATAAAAATAAATATTTCTATTAAAATTGAACAAGCAATCATGATTCGCGCTCTGTGCACGCGAGAAGTTTTTTTCATTAGCAATTACATTATCAATATAAATCTAAAATATTTTAGACTTGCTTCTGAAAACAAAAAGAAATTTCTGATCATTTTCTGATTATCAAAAAATTTTCCAGGTCATTAAAATTGTAAACTTAAATCTTTAAAACACGAAAAATTTATCAATTTAAATAGTGAATACTTTACTACAAAATCAAAGTACTCAAAGCATCAGAACTCTTCTGATTCAATAGTGAGTTCAATAGAGGTTTTCATAAACTTTCCATTAATCATGAGCATTTGTTTAAAAAATAAACGTTTTACCTTCTACAATGCGGTTTAACGAAATTTTGAAACAATAATAAATAATTAATAATTTCGAATTGAAAGCGTTTGAAATTCTTAAAAAATATACTGAGCGATTTTAAACTGAAAACGTTCCAAATCAAAAAATTTTAGATTATGTAAAATTTAAAAAAAAGGACAATATTTCGAATGGAATAAGAAGGAATTGAACTTTTATCATTTCTAAATAAAAGGGTTTAAAATTGAATGTGTGTGAAATGGAAAAATTTTCAATCAGAAGCTCTCAAAATTGAAAAATTTCAGTCTAAAACTTAGCAATTTGGACAATTTCATCATAAAGGAGTTAAAATTTTATCATTTCTAATTGAAAACGTTCAAAATTGAACAAATTTATTTTGCATTTCGAAAATAGAACAATTTCAAGACGTTCAAAATTGAATAATTCCACATTAGGATTTTGAAAATTGGATCATTTAACATTTAAAGGAATTAAAACTGTATTATTTCTGATTGAGGTTTTAAAAATTGAATAATTTAAAATAGAAAAGTTTTGAATTTTAATAGTTTTCAATTCGAAGCGATCAAAATTTGACAATTTGAAATTGGAAACTAAATTCATGTTTCAAAGTCAAAGCGTCTGAAATTCTAGAATTTTAAATTGTTATTACATAATAAAATGACAATTTAACATTAAAATTGATTAGACAAATTTTTCTGATCAAAAATAAACTCAACGTCCAAAATAGAAAAATGTTCAATTACGAATCTTTAAAATTAAATTATTCTAAAAAGAACGTTCAAAAATGAAGTAATTTTAAATGGGAAACATTTGAAAAAGTTTTTAATTCTACCACGGAACGTTGAAAATTAAAAAAAAATTTAAAAATTCAAATTGTTTATTATAGCTTTCAAAATTCTTCTATTTCAATTCGAATTGCAAAATTCAAACTCGTGCAAGTGAAAGATTGAAAATTCAGCGTTCAGCATGAAAATTCAGAACTATAAAATTGTAACCATTCAAAATTGCATAAATTATCCAATTACTGAGGTATCAATTTCAGATACTAGTTCAATTTTTAAATATTTTGATTTTAAAAAACACAATTTTTTAATTTTAGATCGTTTAGTTTTTAACATTTCATTTAGAATTATTATTCATTCTTGAAATCTTCTAATCAAATATTTTTCGATTTTAAATGATTCATTTTTTAAACCTTCAATTAAAAATCAGACAATTTTAAGATAGTACATTGAAAATTAAAACAAAAATACAAAACAAGATCGCTATGATTCAAATTTTCAAAATTGCATAAGTTTAAGCCTTTCAATTCAAAATTGTTTTTTTAAAAATTGAGTTTGAAATGTTCAATATTTTGGAACATCTTCAAATAAAAAATAATTAAATTTTCAATGTCTGTTTCTAAAATCTCATTTTAAACTTTTGAGAGTTGAAACGGACAAATTATTCTCTTAATTTTTCATTAATTCGAAATTCAGAATTGTTCAATCGCAAATCCTTTAAACTAAAAATTATGCAACTATCAAGTCTTTCAATTTGATATCCTACGATTTCAAAGAATTTAAAAAACCAGACAATTTTGTACATTCAAAGTTAAATGGAAACTATAATATTTAGAGTATTTAAATATAAAAGTGAAGCGTGCTTCATAACAGTGCGTTATAAGCCACTTGCCATAAGGCTCATTTTGTACCTATATCCACATATAAGATGACACTTGTGACAAGTGGCGCATAATACACTGTTGTGCATCACGCTTCACTCATTAAATTTAAATCGTTCAAAAATTAACAATTTTGAAATTGTTAAGTATACTTTTCAAAATTCAACCATTTCAATTTTAATTGCAAATTGAAACATATGAAGGGAAAAAATTGACCATTCCTCGTTCAACATGAACATTAAGAACTCGAAAATTGTAGCCATTCAAAATTACAGAAATTATTCACTGCTGAGGTATTAAATTTATATATTTTCATTTGTATATATTTGGATTTTAAACAAATCAATTTTTAATTTTTTAATTTCAAATCGCTCAATTTTTAACACTTCATTTAGAATTGTTATTCATTCTTGGCATCTTCTATTAGAATATTTTTTTATTCTAAGTGACTCATTTTTAAAAATCTTCTACTAAAAATCAGACAATTTAAAAATATTACATTAAAAATTATAAACTGAAAAACACAAAATAAATCGCTATGATTCCAATATTTATAAAGGCATTCAATTCGAAACCGTTTAATTACAAATTCTTTAGAGTGAAAATCTGGCAACTATCAAGTTTTTCAATTTGATATTCTACGATTCCGAAGAATTTGAAAAACCAAACAATTTTATGTATTTTAAATTAAACCCAGACTATTTAGAATATTTAAATGAAAAAATTTTCAATTTAACACAGACTATCAAGGCTTTCAATACGAAATTTTGAAAAATTTAATAGTGGAATTGTCATGACATTTTTAAAATTTGAATTTGAAAGTATCGTCGATGCGGGAGGATTTTAATTAAAAATATTAATATTAAAAGAGTCAGGAATCGTTAAAGAAGATAGTACCTGCTCAGAACCTACGGAATGCTTACTTTTACGAATAAATAATGGAATGTTAATTTCTTAACCAGAAGATATTTCGAAAAAAAACCTAAGCTTTCCTTTCAGTAAAAAAAATCAAAAAATAAATCTTAATTCAAAAAAAGTCAAATTTTTTCATCTCCATTTTCGACCCTCCCCCTCGGTAAATATGTGCCCCAACGAAAATTTTTTTCTTTATAAACTATCATCTGATATCACTTACCTCAGAATAAGACACTATTTTAAAATACAACATACAAAATTGTACAATTCTAAAGTAGTAGCCTACAACATTGTGAAATTTGAAATTGGAAACCTCCGAAAATTAAAAAATTTCTAAACAAATATTTTCGAATTTAAGATTTTGAAGCAAAAAAACTTCAGTTGCAAGGCCTCAAAGACTAAACTGTTTTAAAATTGCACATTCAAAAGTATAATTGCAAATTGAAACTATAAACACATTAGAGATGATAAATATATTATTAATAAGTATCATATCATATCATCATATCATATTGCAAGGCCTCAAAGACTAAACTGTTTTAAAATTGCACATTCAAAAGTATAATTTTAAATTGAAACTATAAACACATTAGAGATGATAAATATATTATTAATACTCGTAAGTATCATATCGCGTAGTATCCGGTGGCACCTAAAGTGATTGTATAAATTTTTTTTACAAAAAAATGTAATATCTGTCCAAAAAATGATGTCATTTTCACCGTTCAAAATTGAAGGATATTGAATATTGTGAACTTTCAAAGTTCAATTATTCTAAAAGCGCTGAAAATTGTATGCTTTCTAATCGGAAACCGTGAAAATTAATTAATTCAAACTTGAAGCGTTGAGAATTAAACCATTTCAAACTTCCTTTGAAATTGAAGTATTCTTTAATCAGGATCTTGGAATCAACTCGTTGAAAATAATTAGTTTTCAACTTTTGCGTGACGCGTTTTAAAATCCAATCATTGGAATCTAAATTACAAAAGTAAATATTTGAAACTCAATGATAAAGAATCTTCAAGCAAGGGGAACAACTTCATGTAGCTTCAAGTGGGAAGACAATTTTGTAAGATGTCAAACTGACTTATACACCGAGAAAAAATCCATGCTTTTAGAGCATGGTACTGACTCCTACTTTTGAAATTAGCACAAAGTCGAACTTCCGATGCATGAAAATGATGCTCTTCGAGTAAAGTAAACAATCATATTACATTATTATAAATATGCACTCCTTCCGGGCTTTTAACGCATGTACTACATGATTCGATAGTAAGGACTACACGCAACAGAAGCGCAGCGCTGTTCGTAGCTCAAACGCTAGAGAGACCATACCATTTTGGTATAGGAGATCAAGCGTTTTGATATTTAGGCCACGCCCACTCAGTAGTCACTCGGAAGGAGCGCGTACAATGCACGAGCAAAAGCTCGGTGCTCCCATACTCGAGAGGTATGGTCGTTCGAGCGTTATGAGCATGAAACGCATCATACGTCTAATGTAAGATCGTGGACCGGGCCCATGCAATTTAAGCTAAAAATCCTCACTATTCAAGCAAAAGCTAAACGCTTCTGGGTTAGAGATTATAGCGTGCATTTCTACTAAGAGTACCGAGCGATTCAAGTAGAATTTTTATGCCATCGAAGTTTAATTGAGTTCGATTTTTAAATTCATTGGTTCTTCACATTTCAAACGCATGGATTTTTTCTCGGCTTACCTTTGAGCATTTCACTTCAAAGTCTTAGGCTGGCACAAGCGCGTGCACTGTTAAAAAAGTGGAGTTAAAATCAACTCCGAAGCATACCCTATTAAAGTCCCACTGTTTTGAGTAAACGGCAAGCGGAGTTGAATAAGACGAGTTAAAATGTAACTCTTGGAAAAGAACTCCCTAACTGCGCTGTCCGGAGTTATTTCAATCAACTCCGTTCTGACCCTATAGTTGTCCCACGACACCATTAGGGATTAATTTTAAGAAGGAAATATCGCTATAAGGAGGAGCTGAAAGGAGTATTCACTAGTTAGAAACAGACTCCAATACTAGGAATAGATGTGATGGTAAAAATATTAATTATTGTTCTCCGTAAACCCGAATTCCTTAAATCAATTGATGAGTTACGCAACTTTAATTGGACAATTATAAACTTTTTTATAACAGAAAATCATTCGTTATCAGTTTTTTAAACTTCCTTTTCTAATAAAAGTTGCTTACGTTAATTATTTTTATTCAGATTTACATAAAACATTGATTAATATTTTCAACATTAAAGCTATTGAAAATACTGAAGTATATTTTTTGTCGTACGCATTCCCAATTCTGATTCCCAATTTGATCATAATCCCATGATTCATAATCCCAATTTTGATTCATAATGTAAGATTTTCACCCACTTCGTCTGATTGCCGGAACTCACTTTTTTGATCCACGACATATTTTACTTTTAAAAACGAATTTCACTTTTAATAACAAACCTCTCTGATGCGACACGCAACCATCTACAATTCTGGATTAGAATTTTCGTCTTTTCCAGTTCGCAGCTTCGGACGCGTTGACTTGCGGCCATGATGTGGCGAACAACTCCGAAGAGAGTGTTGGCAAGTTTTCTACGAACGCAGCTCCGAACATAAACTCCATAAGAAGTCCCGCCACGTCTCTTTAACTTCAGATTGAGCATGGGTTAAGATTTTGTTTCTATACGGTGCGAATTAATCATATTCACTCTGAATACGCTTCAGAACCTTTCACCCACTCTATTTTACTCTGGAGTAAAATATGCTGAGTTAAATATATTCGATACTGAGTCGATTTCATACTCCAAAAAATTGTACACTCAACTCTGATAGCCATTCACTCCATAAATTTTTAACAGTGTACAATAGGAACTTTTAGCCTGAACTGGTGTTTCCAGTAAATTTTTCACAACTCGTTCTCGACAATTGACTCTATCTCTTTGGGAGCTTTCGGCAGGGCAGGATCGTGGTTAACACCATATGAGCGACAAAGTTGGTAATAAAGCAATCTTAGGGCCGCATTGTGTCTGTGGAGGCACGTCGCTCCCGCGTGAGTGGGACACCCGGATAGTACGAGTATGTGCCGTAGGTGCTCAGAATGTGCATGATACGCTGTGCACCTGTCGCTGGGAACTTCTTCACGTAAAATGCGGCTATAGTATACTAAGGTGGAAATGACACCGTCCTGACACGCGAAAAAAACTCTTTGTGTCTGAATTTAGTCCAGATGATTTTAGCAAAGCAAACGTTAACTCTATCAACAAGGATTGATCTTTTACATTTCTGTGAAAGCTTCCATGCATTTTTCTGTCGTGGAGCTGTTCGAGGAAGTTATTGACCTCTGCTTTCTTCACTCGGGCTTTTGAAAGTAAGGCATCTGGATGAAGTAATGCACTTTTCTCACTCTTGATGTTAAAATCCAGGCCAAGGGTCTTAGCCTGGACTGCTCCGCGGCTTTGTAAAGGAACGCTCCTTTGCCATTCATCTCGTGGTTCCTGACCATTTTTAGGAGAGGATGTCTTCCATTCGCCACGATGTGAGCTTTACCCAAGATAATTCGGTCATAAAGGCACTGGATATTTAGAAGTCCGCGCCCGCCTTTACTTTTTACGTTAACTCTAGGGTGATCGGCAAGGTTTGCCGACCCATTGTCGGGTGCTCTGCGCATTCGATCATTTTGAACCGCATTTACAACTGGATTTCGTGTTGCCATAGCTGTTCCCACGAGCAGCTAGACAAAAGGTTTGTCCACCCTTCAGAGCCCCGCATGCAAGGGTAAGGCTGCATACTCTAGGAGGTCGCCCAGTATCCTAAAGACACCATTTGAGGACACCTCACCCAGGTGTCATTCAGCTTTTGGCACGGTTGTTCACGCCTTAGGTCGGGGTTTTCCCTTCGGGACCATTCCTGCACAATTGTCCGTGACTGCTTATTAATTTTTGTAACAGGTCGGTCCCCAAGCTGACTCTTGTAGACGGGAAAATCTTTAAAAATCGGAATTATCAATTTAAGATTCCAGATTTATCACTTTGACCCGATAGATTTCATAAGATCTCTCAAAGCTCTTTTTAAGTTTCGCGAAGAATTTCTGAATATTTGAAAGATTTCCGAGATCTTCTGCGAGATATGAAGCTCCGACAAAAATCTTGCTACTTGATAAGAGATTAAATTTCTTTAATTTACGTGATTATTGAACTTTTTCTTATAATTATATCATCACAACTATCTATTTTTACTATATCTACCTGGATATATGCTACAAAGTATTTTTAAGAGAGAGAGAGAGAGAGAAAAAGAGAGAGAGAAAGAGAGACAGTCACTAATGGCGAAAAGCAAAGCGACATGCCGTGAAAGCACCCTCTCGCCTATCAGAATTGTGCGATCTCCCAAAAGCTATTCAGTATAATTAATCATCCGCAAAAAAAACACTGGTCACTCAGCCATAAATCAGCTCTTGCCTTCCCGTCTATTTATAATTTTATAATGTTATGAAAAGTAATATCTATATAATGTCATCATTCAGAAAAATCAAGTGTTATTTTAACACCGTTTTTAGGTACAGTAAAGTCCTTAAATGCCTTCCCTCGTGAAGTTGGCTTTTTATTGTTTTTAATATTTTGAATATAAAATTCGACTTCTTTCAAAAATGCTCTTTGGAATTTTTTCTGGTCTTAAAATGTCCGTGGGATTACATAACATCATAATCAGCTGGATAATCTTTTATGCAAAGACATTGTTATTAAATTTTTAGATTTTCTTCTATTCTGAAATATTTTTAAACAAAAATCGACATTGTTAAAAAGGGCCTTATGGTTTTCTGTGTTTCTGGTCATAAAATGTCCGTGGGACTACAGACTACACTAATCAGCCAGAAAATTCTATATACAAAGACCTTGCATTGAAATTTTTGGAATTTTTTCGAGTTTTAAATATTTTAAACATAAAATTCGACTTTTTCCAAAAACGGCCTTATGGATTTTTGCTTCAGGTTTGGAATTGTCCGCGGGATCATAGACTACCATAATCAGTTGGAGAATCCTATATATAAGGATCTTGCATTGAAATTTTTGGAATTTTTCGAGTTTTGAATATTTTAAAAATAAAATTCGACTTTTTTCGAAAAGGGCCTTATGGATTTTTTGCTTCAAGTTTAAAAATATCCGCGGGATTACAGACTACACTAATCAGTCAGAAAATTCTATATACAAAGACCTTGCATTGAAATTTTTAGAATTTTCTCGAGTTTTCAATATTTTAAACATAAAATTCGACTTTTTCCAAAAACGGCCTTATGGATTTTTTGCTTCAGGTTTGGAATTGTCCGCGGGATCATAGACTTCCATAATCAGTTGAAGAATCCTATATATAAGGACCTTGCATTTAAATTTTGAGAATTTTTTGGAGTTTTAAATATTTTGAACATAAAATTCGAGTCTTTCCAAAAACGGCCTTATGGATTTTGCGTCAGGTTTGAAAATGTCCCCGGGATCATAGACTAACATAATCAGTTAAAAAATCCTATATATAAGGACCTTCCAATTGAATTTTTAGAATTTTTTTGAATTTTAAATATTTTGAACATAAAACTCGACTCTTTCCAAAAACGGCCTTATGGATCTTTCGCTTCAGGTTTGGAAATGTCCG
>JAUMHM010000083.1:13125568-13137670 GCA_032362435.1 Melikaiella ostensackeni
GTGTTTTATTGTTGTGCCGAGCAGAATGCTCATCAGCATTTTCGGATCCTGGATTAGTAAAGAATTCGATAAATTCGATATTGAATTTCAAACACATATATTGAATACAATATTTTCAGAAAAGAGTAAATGAAAGTTTCCGAAAGCAATAATTAAACAAGTCATATTTTTGTTCTAAGCTTAAGACGTACTTTCATTATGATTGGTTTCTGCAAAGTAATTGTACATAGTGTTAAAAGATTCTGAACCTCAATACATGCATAATATTAATATATTTTCTTCAATATATGTATAGAAAGCGAAAAATTGAAAGTGATTTCAGTCGAGATTTTAAGCGCTTTCAGTCACAAAATAATATGAATATTACTGAAATCTGGATCAACACAGTTCTCTAAGTAAAAATAGCAATACCTGCAGTTCGGATAAAGTACTAGCTCTAACTTTTTAGAATAAAAATAAAAGCCTTTTTTGGTGATATTCAAGAAAAATTAATATCCATTTAAAATATATCATGTTGCGGATCGGTTTTCTTATTTTATTAATTCAAAAAGTGGCAGGTGACTTATTCGAACTGCAGATATGACTATTTTCATTTGGCAGACAGGATCCCTCCAGTATGAACGTACACAAATAGTTTTCAATAGGTTTCAATACTTAAGTCAACAGAATTTTATCTATTATTATACCAATAGATTATAAGAGATTATGCAAGGTTAGATGGGATTACCAGGGATTACACGAGACTACATGGGATTACACAAGATTACAGGAAATACAGATTATACGGAACAGTGTACACCAGATTACAACAGTGGTTACCCCCTCACGGGCGCCAAACCTTTCTTGGGTCAGAATCGACAAAATATCGACAAAAGGAGCTACAAAAATACAAAATTTATATTGTTGGAGGTAATTTTCACCAAAACCTAACTTTGACCTAGTATACCTGGTTCTGAGTTATTTTTTCGAATCTTGAAAGCAGCTGTTTGCTTTTTTTAAATTCGTAATCTGAGTGAAAATGAGCAATTTTGTTAAACAATTGGACGGGGCAAATAAAATTTACTTGAGCCCATTCGAAAAATCGTCTTCGTCGCGAACTTGTTGTGCAGCTGCATTGTTGTAAAAAGTGATAAATTAGGTTAATGTAAAATGTAAGTTATTTATCGATTCAATTCAGTTGCTCTGATATTGACCAAGGCAAAAAAAATCTTGAATAAACTTGTAACAAAAATCTTTTTATAAAGATGTTGGGTGTTAATTTTTCATCAATTAGATATCAAGCAAGAATGCACAAGATATAACTTTTTTCGTGAGTCTAACTATTAAGGTTTGATTGTAAATAAGGATGCACCAATTTAACCTCCTCTCCATACCAGCCATAAAAAAAACTTAGTAGAAATCAATTCTTTGCTTCACTATTGCTGGAATGTTTTATTTGTTTTCTTGAAACTTAATTTTTAAAATAAAAATTGACCTGCATAAAGTAATGGTTGGTTCTGATTAATTTATAAGTCAATTTTCAGTGAAAATGTCACCGTGATACTAGCAAAAATAACTCGAGCGGAAGAAGTAATAAGTAAATTAATGAAATCCAGAACAGAAATTGATAACGAAAATCTTTGTATGTGGATCGTGATAGGTGTCGGTCTGTTAGATCTTTTTATCCGAGCGTACAAAGCTTGGCTGGAAATGAAAAAAATTTGTAATTTTGCAAATGCAAATAAAGAATTCCTGGAAATTTTCGAAAATTTTGAAGTTGAAAACAATTAAGTTGCTTTAAACGTTTCGGCTTCGATTAGTTCACCAACTATCAAATAATTAGACTTTAGGCTTGTTCACATGTTCAAGAACCATTTAAATACTTGTTGCCATCTTTAGAATTTTCCATTTTATCAGTTTTGAGGTATTATTATGCGTCCACACAAATACTAAGTTTTATACAAATCCGGCATTTTGGCTACAATATTTTATTCGAGATTCGGATCTTTGAGTTTTTGACATTAAGATTCGTTAACACTTATCTCGAAAACACAAACGTGCCAACCTTCATACAAATATGGATAAAATTGATATATCTTGGTAGCCAAATCGACGTGCCCAATTGGTGAGGTTCCATTTCGGAGAGATCAAATGAAGAGGCGCTAACTCGTGGAAACCGAATGAAAAGGTGCTAACTCACGTGGCGAAATCTCGAAGCTTCAGAATCCCATATAAATTGTATTGGGAACATCAGTGCACTCAACTTTGTGTCACCTTTTCATCTGGTCTTCACGAGTTAGCAACCTCTTATTTGGTCTCTCCGGGATGGATCCGTGTTTTTTGGATACATCGATATTGGATCCGCCATTTTAAATTTTTGATATCTGCTTCGTAATCAGCGTTATCAAAATCTTTAAGTACCAAGTTTCATAACGTTCTAATAAAATTTTGAATTTCGACCGCTTTTGCATGCTTTCTAGCTCACTGTGGATTGAGGTTGAAAGATTTTAAACGAATCTCTTATGAAAGTTGAAATTATATACAGAGACGTTTACTATAAATTCTTCAATAATAATTCTTCGGTGGAAAATGTAAGCAAATCAACTGACCGTGGCGTTGTTAGTAGGGTTGATGATGATGACCAACAAATCGGGTCGATCTTTAGAAAAAAAAGGTCCACTAAAGTCCTCTCAGCTTGGATCAGAAGACAGTTGGCGCGATGATTTAGATCGATATTTAGTAACCGAATGAGCAACTGAAGACATTGATATCGCTCAGTGGTAAAAGAAGCATGAAGACATCTTCCCAAACTCAAGACGTATGGAAATAGTATATTGTGCGCCTAAGGAGAGAAAAGAGATATTTTTTTTCAACATCTGTATGAAAAATTGGGACTTTGTTATGTCTGTAAGAGTGGATCACAATTAACACAGAAATATTGAGGTTATGTTGTCCTAGTTCAGTCCCTCTGACGTCATTTAATTTCCTCTCGCAAGAGCTACCTTCCTTCTCGACGGGAAAGAATAGAAGGAATATAAAAAGGAAAGAAAGAAGGAAAATACACTAGAATCTCGATTTAGTTCAAGTCTCGGGTATTGCCTCGATGACCCTGACTCTGTTCCAAGGATTTCCACGATGTAAACAAGTCAGGGCCATGTGAACCAGTCTCTCAACACCATCGACATATAGAAATGGACTGGTAACGCTGTGGGGAAAGTGTGTGTAAAACAGTACATATTTATGTCATTTTTAATGAAATAAAGGTAAAAAATGGTGCACAGTTGTTTATTTTGTCTGCGTCGAAGTGACGAATACATCCAGTTATGTTTTCACAGGTATGTAACTGATCCAAAATCACCGAAATCTAACCTCAAAATCTAACCTAAAATATTAGAGCGCTAACTAGAAAGCGAAAATTATGTTGTTTTTATATTTCAAAATATTCAAAAATTTTGTTTTCATTTCCTTCAATTTTCAGATTTCCATTAAAAGATGCAGAAAAGTTGGAAAAACGGTGTGCTGCAATGAATTTGCCAAGGGAAAGTGTCAAGAATTTTTCGAGAATTTGTAGTGTAGTATTTGTAGTGAGCGAGCTGTAAATGTAAGTCATGTAAGTGCTGAGGAATTGTTATGTAAATGCTGCCATTATTACAAATAAAGAAATAGTATTTAAACCAACGTAATGTGTCTTATTTAGTATTCCTCAAAAGTTCATTTTGAGAGTTGGAAAAATTATAGATTTGATGATCGGAGATCTTTAATTTCATTTGAAAGAAAGAGCATATAAAATTAGATATGCGTATATTTCAGTCATAATTTCCGTACATATATATTTATTTCTAAAGTGTGATTTAAAATTGAATAGCATAAATGCATTGAATTATAAAATAAAGTATGAAATATAAAATAATTTCAACTTAGCGGAAGAACTCTTATTTCTTATACTGTCCTAGAATTGGCCTGTTGCTATATTAATGATTTTATTTTCATTTTCATATGTTTGTTACATTTATTAATTCGATTTATCTTTCATTTTTTGACCTCTGCTAAAAGTTTATTGAAATGAAAAAAATGTATTTACAAAGAAAATTAAAAAAAATAAGTTATAAAAAATATTAATGTTTTTGAAATAAATTTAATTGCTCCCTACTAACAAATAATTAGCTTCACTCGTAAGAAATACTTGTAGAGGTTTTACAAGTTCTTATAAGCTTTTAACGTTTTTACTTGTAAGAACTCATATTCCTTATACCTGGATAGAGGTGTCCACAGCAAAACTAATATATATTTATATACAAAACCCTTTAATTGAATTTAAAAAAAATTAATTGATTATAATTACCTGTTATTAATAATGATGCATTACATAGTACTTACAAAAAATAATATTTTTGTCAATGTACAAGGCCTCCAATTCACTTGACACGCCCCTGAGATAGAAAGAGACAAAATTACCCCCAACGACAACTTCTCTCTCTGATGCACTATTACACGTTTCCCCACAGCGTTACCAGTCCATTTCTATATGTCGATGCTCCAAGCACACCCATACTAATAGCAATGTACTCGTTGTTCCATTCAGAGCCATTATAGCAGCCCTACTGCCTGGGCAAATGCGAATTTTTTTTCTTTTACCACACTCCCGTGTCTTATAGGCACACTAGAGCATGGCCATGATCTCTGTTTGTAGGGCTGTGGCCTACTCGCGATATTAGTTGGGATCCGCAAATCTGTTGAGATCTTTTCGCCGTTTTTCGTATTTATTCTCCAGACTGCCTTTCTCCGGTTTCAGGCCGCAGTTTTACCCTATGGCTCCTACAAAGCCAAAGGGTCGCTGTGAGCTTTTTGCACTTGTTTTCCGGGCGCTCGTTCCATAACAGCTCCTCATCTAGGATGACTCCTAGGTATTTAGCTCGTTCAGTGATTCTCAGTTATTGCCCTCCCATTCTCAATGTACTCGTAGTCCCCCACTTGTACCGTCTGGTGAATACAACCATGTCCTTCTTACTCGAATTGACCGATAATCCAGTTTTCTTGCACCAGGTATCCACTATCTCCAGTGCTTGCTGCATTACCCCGAAGAGCGCATCCTGATGCTGGCCGCGCACGATCACCAATATGTCGTCCGCGTAGCCTATAGCGTGGTAGCCCTGTCTCGTGAGTAGATAGAGCAGTTCATCAACTACCAAGCACCACAGCAGGGGCGATAAAACGCCTCCCTGTGGGCATCTCGAGTCAACAGTTCCACATAAAGTGGTATCACCTTTAGTCGTTGTTAGATTCCTGTTGCCCAGCATGTGGCAGGTCCATTCTACGACTGCAGTTGGCACACCATGCGTAATCATGGCCGCCCTGATCACCTCTCCAGAGGTGTAGTTGAAGGCTTCTTCGATGTGCACAAAGGTTCCGATCGCAAAACAAATCGCAAGCCTTTAGTTGTCCTTCAGTTAGGTTTACTGTTTCGCTTAGGGCCGTTTCGTTCGAGTGACAGATCTGTAAGCGTGTTGTTCCTTATGTAGTGACCTTCTTGTCAAGACCTTGTCACGGATGTATTTATCCACAAGTCTTTCCACCGTTTTTTAGTAGAAAAGATGTAAGGCTGATGGGACGGAAATCCTTAGGTGAAGTATAACCGATCCTGCCCGATTTCAGAATGAAGACCACTCTTGTGCCTCTCCATGCCGTCGGGACATATCCCAGTGTCAGACTAGCCCTTCCAAGTCTCACAAGCGTCCCTATGATGGACACTCCAGCCTCATGTAAGAAGGCCGGGTATATGTCATCCGGACCAGGAGACTTAAATGGGCAGCAAGACTTTAGGGCCACCGGACCCTAAAAGGAATAAAAATTCGCGGGCTAGCCGCCGTTGCGGACCCAGTTGAGCCACAGGTGACTTTGGATGCCTCTGAGGTGTCGCCTCCTTTTCCCCAGACCTTATAAAGCCCGGGAAATGCGCCTCGACTAAACTGTGTGACTGTGCACGTCTGAACCTCTCTCTGGTTTCCCCGCGAAGCTCTTCGAGCTTTCCATTCCACCAGTGCGTCTGCCCTGCCTTTCGGACTCTTGTGAGACGACAATTTCTTTCATAAATAGATTTGATAGCCTGCGTAAAAATTTTGACTGCCATATCCAGGGTGTCCACGTCCCTAATCGACTTGGGCACCTCTGAGAGTGCACTCTTTAGTTCTGTGGAATACTAATCCCAGTCCGTTCTTCTTGGGTCAACGTGGGCCCACGTAAGGCCCGAGGGTGCGGTAGATTTCAACTCGAACTCCATCTGTGAGAGAACTGGGAGAGTGAGTTCGTCCGAGAATCTCCACTTCTTCACTTTATCTCTAAAACTGCCGGTACAGAGGGTGATGTCAATGACCTCTTCTCTGACCGAGTTAGCATGGTACCCCAACAAAAGTGGGAGACCCCTTACCTTGCAGTATTCTACCAGTGTACGTTCTTCCTCTGGTGGGTTGGTTTCGCTGTCATATGGAAATTAGGCCGATCCTATGACTAGCTTCCCGATTCCTTTAAGATTTGTGGATATCACCATCAGATCTTTTTAACACAGTTCTAGCAGCAGGACAACGTTGACTCCTTTCGCGAGAATGCAGGCCCTTGGTTTGACTGCCTTGGGGTCTCGGTAACAAAAACCTTCCCCTAATCCCCTTATGGTATCATCAACTAACCAAGGTTCTTGAATTAGTGAGATACCTGTGTGCCTCACAGACATGCCCCTCTGCAGAACGGCAGAGGCGCCTTTGCTGTGATGCAAGTTAATTTGGGTAATTTTTAGACCGGTAGCAGCCATTTACGTCTGTCCCCGATCTTCCTCTGTCCCAAGGGGCTCCTCCTGTCCCTGACCGGCAACTCTAAAGTTAACCTGGCCAAGGTGGTAGGAGGGCCTGTTGTTGAGAACCGCCAGAGCCCTCGCCTGAGACTCAGGAATCTGCACAACTAGGAGTTGTATAAGACCTCCCGTTGTGCTCTCCTCCTGAGGCCGTTCGTGCCTGACGACTTGCCAGGACGATGTCTTTAGTGAGAGGTTGAATCCATCCAGGAGCCGAAAGACCACAGATGGCACGGTGAGCCTTAACATGATTTAACCCGAAAGTGCTTGCACTGTGAATTTTTTCGCAGATTTCACATCTGCATGGTTTATAGATTATTTACCCTCAAGAATTAAAATAATCGTCGGAGCCGTTTTTAAGAAGTACCATTTTGTTTATTTACGACGTCGCGAAATCAATATATCAGAAATACACTTGCGATATTGATAAGAAAAAGCTTAATTTTACTAAACTACAAAAATTTGTATTGCATACAAATATTCATTTCTATTATAAAATTTGGTCACTTTCTTAATTCAACGTTCTAATGTTAAAGTAGGTTCAATACGAAATGTAACATTAATTATTAAAAATGGTACACAATAAATCTGCAGAAATAATAAATAGAATGAATAGAGTAGAAGAAATCATACAATTAAATATGCAAACTGTTATATTCACAAGCAGCGCGCAAAAGCTTCTTCGAATAGTCCGGGCGAGTTTTGGCAACTTTTTTTCCCCAGATGGATTTAAAATCAAAATGGACCGATTCTATTGCCTGCTCGCTAAAGAATCCTAGTCCTGTCCGATTCTTCTCGCAAAATTGTTCAACATGAAAAAATACTGCGTGTATTTTAAGAGTAACGCTAATTTTCAAGTTCATGTAACTCTCTTTAAAGACTGATATACAACTTTTATAATCTGTATGCAAATCGTTTCCAAAACATGCGGTAACGACTTTTTCAAAGTCATCAAAAGTTCTCACGTACTTCAATAAACCTGAATTATGTACCTTGCGTAATAGATCAATATTTTCCAACAGTTTTTTAACAAGAATTGCCCTTGAATGCTGAGCCACCGTGTGTTATTTCTCGATGAGCATAACATGCTTTGGCCCATTCCAAAGATTCATTCTCAAAATCTTTTAACATACTCGTGAATAACGTATTGAGCACACCAAGCATCAAGTGTAATTCTGGTGGTAGAATGAGCTCTAAAAATGTTTTATCGTGATCAGTCGTAAATAACGGTGAATTTATGCAGTTTTGGAAATCTTTTGCACATTCCTTTGAACCTCCCGCTTTGAGCCTTTGAGCCAGTTCTTATAATTTTCCAAAGTATTTCCAACTGTTCTACATGCATCGCAAATATCGAGATCGCCTTTTTTGCGTCGCACCAAGTATAGTACATGGATGAGCACTGCTTTGTGTCATAATACCAACTGAGATATTCGCTAACTTCAAATCTGTTGCTATTGTGCCTTCGAAAGTATGAACATTTAATGCAGGCCATAGTTGCAAAACATTTTCGTAGTTCTCTTGAGAACACGGAGCTAATGCTAATGAGAATAATTTTTTAACGCCAGGCTCTTTGAATCGCTTATCAGCTATACCGTCTTCATACGTAGTACGTTTGGTTTCCTGATCGTTCTCCAAATGAGTTTGTGATTGAACCGAAAGGCAAAACTTCAGAAATCTACCTCCTTCATCTATGCCTAATTTCAAATAAGCTTTCAATACTTGCCGTTGTTCTTTAAGGTAATCGATAAAAGCAATAATATCTGTACAATAAACTACTGCTTCAGCGGCATCAGAAGATTTATTAGCTTCAACACTGATAAATTTAAACTCCTTGAAACTAAAATAATCGTCAACAGAGTGAGATTCCTTGGCAAGTTTTAATTTTAATCCAGGTTCAATTATCTTTCTACTTTTCCTAGCCACACTTACAGCTGAAGCAATTCCTATTACCTTATGGTTACTCGAATTCAAATTAGATTTTATTTTTGAAAAATCATTTGCGGTAAGCAATGGTCGCTTTAATGCATTATCTGTGTTCTTTGCCTATCTTGATACAAAGAGGTTTACCGTCATTGCTTGATTTAAACGTAAATCTGAAGCTTCTGCATTGTTATTCTCACTCATTCTATGTTTGATTATAGATAAAATTACTTGATCTTGTACCTTTGAACGCATGTTTAATATGCAAGTGGATAGATTTTCAGTACACAGAGAAAATTTGCTCGGTAATCATTACCGCAAGTTGTGGTGAAATTTGAATATATTGGCGTTTCGGTATGATTTCGTCTAGTATCAGTATTATTTAATAGTTCTTTAGGAGTATATTATGTACTATACATTAAAAAGATAAAGTAGCACTGTAATTTTTCAAGTCGTGCAATGTGATTGGCATATTAGTTGAAGGGTTTGATGTATTTGTAGAACTTATACACACATCAATAACGAGATTATTTTTATTATTCTGTACCGCACGGCTTGGTGAATTCTCAAGTCCGTGACCGTAACTCTTCTTGCATTTTCGGGGCATTCTCTTGAGCTGCACCTTGAATTGTACCCAGAGATTTAGTAATCAGTCCAGTCCATGCAAAATACTTTCTTCTATGCTTTTCGAAAAATATACCTATCATTTGTTATATATATCTACGTAGCTCGTTAGATTTTCGTATAATTCCTTTTCCAGTGCTGTACGTAAAAATTTACCGGAATGCCACTATATCTAAATTTCCCGACAACTTTCGGTAACGATTACCGATCAAATTTTTTCCGTGTACGAGAAAGTACATTGCACCAGAACTTCCATTATGCTATATAGCAATTTTATACCTAGGGTCGATACGGTTAAGTGTGAAAAAATCAAAATTTATACTTTTATTAATGATATTAATTTAAAGGTTGTTAATGCAAAAAGAGCTAATCCACATTAATTCAATTTCGTACGCCAAATCACGAAGGGGTGGATTATGTCTTTTCACCTCTTTTTGCATTCTAGACATTGTATATACGTCTCATATATCGGAGAAGATTCTCGTTTCAAATTTGGCTCAAATTATCTTTGAACTTTCTACTTTTAATCGTCCCCTTCTTCGATCAGCAAATATTTGCTTTAAGAAAATAATATTATATTCTGATCCTAATGAGAAGGTATTAGTCTTATGTAAAATTTGACATCGCCAGTTTTCATCAAATCTCCACGTTTTGGGCCCCCCTGAGTGAGAAGAAAGTGTTTTTACGAGGGTGTCAACGAATTCAGATTAAGTCATTTTACAAAACTGTGTTTTCGAAACTTTTAATAAAACATTAATTAAAAATTGAAATATTTGTTTGCTTTCAATTGTTCATGTTCCAGAAGAATATTAATGAGATTCAAAAAAAAATTTAATGTGATATTAAGATTTCATTGATATTTAAAAAATAACCCGTTTCTAATTGCATTATTTGAAATTTTTCAAAATTGTTATTCAGTGATTAATATTATGTTCTTACATTTTTATTGTAAAAAATTAAGTTCATTGACTGCTTCAACTAACCTTGAACTGTTGACAGAGTTTCGTATATCAGAATGAAAAATAAACAACAAGCAACAGTTTTCGCACTCACTCTAATTTTGATTTTTAATTGCCCTGTCATAATTTATCATTACAAATAATAAAAATGTAATGTTTTCGGCGAAGCAACGGATATTTACTTTATGTATGAAAAATTTAAATTAAAAAACCAGACGATGCAGTTACGACTTTCAGTTTTCTAAAAGCATATCAGTTTCTTTTAAAATAATTCATTAAAGCAATGTCTAATGAGAGTCGCATATCTTAGAACATTGATCCCAAAATTCCATCTTTTTATTTTACGAAGCAAAAATTAGATTTTAATCTTTTTTTGTAATATATCGGTACTCATATTTTGAATAAAAATTTGGCTACATAGCGAAAAACTTAATTTGAATACTTTTCGCGTAAAACGAAAAGTTTGAATGCTTAAGTTTGTTCAGTTTTAGAACTCCAACTTTTCGTTTTACGCAAAAACTATTGGAAATGAAACCTCCTGCGCTCTGTAACCAAACGTTGACAAAAAAAGAATCTCGCTATATTGTGAAAAAAATATTTAAACCTAAAAGTAATATGAAAATATTTTTTTTGAGGCTAGATCCCGTTTCCAACACTCTTAATGTTATAACAAACAAATTTCATAATTGTTTATTTTCAAATTTTACCTCAAGCATACTTACCCCTCTTGAGTCTAGATTGAAAATTTTCAAAATAATATGCATCAGCGATCAAGAAACTCCTTTCATTATAGAAATTCTGAGTTGTATGAAAATAATAATCCCGAATCTTTTAACAATATATTGAAACATATACAATATTTTTGTTTAAGAATCGTGTAAGTTGTAGAGAAGTTAAACATTTTTTCAGTTTCTGTGTGGGATTTTTCCGCAAAGCAGTTCACAGTACGGAAGCCAGGAAAAAAAATGACGTTTGAGGCAGAAAGTATCTACATAAATTTTTTAAAAGCATGTGAAGGGTCGAGGGGCAAAAAGACGTAAATGCCAAAATGGGAGTTTTACAGGAGACACAAAAATGTATCTAACTTTAACGCATTTAATTTTTTGAAACAAAAAAGTATTTTTGAGTTATCACTCACCTCCGTCGAATCATAGAAGGAACATCCTGCATGAAGCAACCATCTCCGAGAAATCTTTTGTCAAAAGAACTGCGCGTCCCAAAAAACGCCGATTTTTAACTGAAAGAGTTGCATAACTTTCTTATTGTTTGATTTAGAAAAAAACAAGAAAGTACTTTCGAGCTATCCCAGTAAAAAAAACTCATTGCGACGAATTGCGGCGAATTAACATTTTTGGATTCGCCCGAATCTTTCCTTCCGATTCGTTACAACGAATTGAGCCTGCGCGAATTGAATGCGTGTCAATTCGTCTTAATTCGTGGTCAAGGTCATTTCGACAAAAACTAATAAAAAGTGCATGTCTGGAGACTCGAACCAGCGATCTCAAGTGTATGAGTCCAAAGGGCGACCAGTGAGCTGCGGAACTCTCTGACAGATACGAGGGTCACTCAACAAGTACTTAGCTTCACCGCCCGATGGCGCTGCTATTACGAAAGAGTTTTACCATCGTACAGTACATTCTTTTAGTAGCCTGTTGTCAAAGTTTCAGTCAATTTCCTTCATTAGTTTTGTTTTGATAGCCTTTGGAAGCGAGCGCGTCGGTCAGTTTTACAAAAATGGAAAAAGAGCAATATCGTTCGGTGATTCGATTCTTGTTTTTG
>JAUMHM010000083.1:13150094-13160217 GCA_032362435.1 Melikaiella ostensackeni
GAAAAATTAAAATTAACTTCTATTCACAAAAATATTGATACTTACTTCACACGAATCTTCTGACCATCAATTTTAACTAATTTTATATTATTTTTAAACGATAAGACATTTGATCATGATGTAAGCCTTTTTTCCGACCTGCTAACAATATCATTATACTTTTTTTTTTCGTACTGATTTCTGTTGGTTCCTGATTCCTGGTTACATTCATGTCAGATTTAAAAAAATTTAGATTTAGATATAAAAGATCCCAGCAAATTTTCCTGTCAATTTCAATTTTCTTATTCATAAAAACTCTTGTGTATATGATAGGTCCTTATAACTTACATGAAACATCGATTCTTAACTTCTATTTTCATTTTGCTTATCAATAGCAATGGCACACTCCTCATTGAAAAAGAGAGTGGTCGCACGATGGACCCTTTTTTCAGACGACATAATCGATTCCTGATGAATTTTTCTGTCGATGACACACAATCGAGCACATAATGAATATATTCAATAAATTATTGAAATTTGCTTCCATTGTGCCTGAAAAATTGAATTAGCCTTGTTGGACGTTCTTTATCATTTTTGCCTTCCAAGCACAAAGAAACGCTTAAAGTCCGTGTCGCATGAAATGGCGAACGCTTACATTAGGGGCTTCGATAATAGTTTGATATGTGAGAGAATCATGTCATGACCGACGATTTATTTCAACTTTCAACCAAGTAGTTAAATTTTCAACCAAAAAGCTGAATTTTCAACAACAAAAAAACGAATTTTCAACAGAATAGTTAAATGTTCAATTAAAGAGATGAATTTTCAATTAAAATCATGAGTCTTCAACCAAAAAAATTAATTTTTACATTCTCATCAAAAAATGTATTAGATTTGTGTAAAATTTGACTCCCCCCGGTTTTGTCAAATGTCCACGTTTTGAGACCCCCTGAACCCGAAAAACATGTTTTTACGAATAAGTCTGTCTGCGTGTGTCTGCAGATTTTTAGTTTGTGAGCACGATAACTTTCGAAAGAATTGACCGATTGGATTGGCCTTTTGTATACATTTTTTAAGTGTCTCAAAATGAAGGTCACGTTCGTTAACCAGCCATTTCTAACTAAAATTCAAAAAGTTAAAGCATTTAAAAAATTTTTGAGACCACCTTTTTTTTAATTTACAAATTTCATTTACGGATATTCCTAGTACTCAGAAAGTCGAACAATTAACCCCATGATTTTTTTCGATGAAAAGAAAATTGTGAGAGTTATAGCACTTGAAAAATTCAAAAAAAAAAGAAAATGGAGATTTCAAGCCAAACAATGCACGATATGAAAAAAAGTCAAGATAAGAAAAACGTTTCTTTTTAAAAGCCCTGCAAGATTGTCATAACAGCTTTTTGAATTCTTTTGAAAAATCGAAAATTCGAATTTTGAGCAAATAACGCGGAATACGAAAGAAAGTTGAGATATCAAAATTGTTGCTTTTACGAAGACCTGTAAACTTGCCTCTAAACAGTTTTTGATAGGAGGCAAAGTTTGTTTTTCGAGCATAGAAAATAGTATTGGAATATTTTTATTTTAATGTTTATGCCAAAGGACGCGAGATAAGAAAAAAATAGTCAAAAAACTAGAATTTGTGCTTCTAACAGATCAAATGAAATTGCTGTTAAACATTTCTTTATAGGACCAATTGTAAATCAAGATAATTTTTTTAATCGCCTTTTCAACTATTTATTTGTATATATTATACGGTGAGCACAGGAAATATATATATATATATATATATATATATATATATATATACAATTATATAAAAATGTTTAACATTTACATAAAAAGTATGTCTGTGAGTTTTACTGCGGAAGAACAAAAACTCTGTACCTATTATTGCGTCTCTATTACTGTGGATTTTAGTTTTATGTATGTGAATGTATTAAAAGGATAAAGATGATTCAAGTATGAGTTTGCTATTAAAAATAATCTTATCATTTTAAGTGATGATGAAATAATAGAAAATTTACTTTGTGTTGAATCTATATTTCAAAATAAAATAACAGAGACGTGTACCTGTTACTGCGTCGCTATTACTGCGGATTTATAGGTTATATTTTGAAAACTGAAGTTATTTTAAACACAACATTATAAACAACGATTAAGTAACGTGAAAATTTATTTGAATTTATCAATAATTTACAGTTTTTGATCTTCTGATTATTTTACTCTGAGTATGAAGCATGTACACTCAACTGTGGCCTTAATGCGGGTCTCAGGCATTGTTCACTTTGACCGTGAGACTCTTCCGAGAATTTCTACGATGAAAATGGTCAGGGCCGTAGGAACCATTTCCAGTAGGAATACATGATATTAATTAAATGTATTTTTACAAATGTAGATTCTTGTTATCACAAAGGATGGACTATTTTCAGTAATGAAGACTAACTAATAAAAAGAGGATTTTCCGCGTATATTTAAAAAAAAAATGCGAAATATGTACGCGAGTGTGCGAGCTGCCCGCTTTGTCGCTACGGTACTGCGTGATTGCGTCAAGGTCGCTGCGTGTCTTCTCCTGTCCCCCGGAGTCTCTTGTCATAGAATGCGAGCTGGCAGAATTCTGGGAACGCAGCAAACCGAGGCGCAGTATATCGAGAGATGAGTGTATGTGAGTATCGCAGTAATTATGACACCCGGAGTAATTGGGACATTTATTCTACTTCTTAAAAAAATTAAAATTTCAAAAATTTAATTTTTTTCGGATTAGTTGGAAGAGCAAGAATTCCCATGTCCAACTTGTGCAGAGACCTTTCAAAAATAAAAGCTAAACCATTGACAATTATAATTTGGTGATTGTGAATTCTTTTTTGTTAAAGCCCTTCGATTTTAACGAAAACATTCTCACCACGTGTTTCGCGCTTCGCACTCGATTGTATCTTTTTCGGTTAAGATTTTTTCATTAAACAATTTGTTTTATCTTGTGTGGTTTTTTTCAAAGAATTAAATTTTTTATCTTCAATATTATTGTCCACGATTAAAACAAAAACTATGCGTTTTATTAAAAAATGGTTATGAGAAAATTTGTAGGTCGTTTTGGTATAAACAATAATTTTACCTGGTAACATTTTTTCGAATCTTTCATAGTTTGACCGGAAAATGGAATTTTTTATTTTTAATATCATTTTCCATGATTAAAACAAAAGCTACATATATGTCTCTTCAGAAAAATTGTATCAATTAAAATTGTAGATCCTTTTGAGAAGAAAAATTTTGTTCCCTAACATTCTTTCCTGCCTCGTATAGTTTTGCCTGATAGTGGATTTTTTAATTTTGAATAGCATTTTTCACGAGTAAAAGAAAAACTATGCGTTTCATCAGAAAATAGTCGAAGGCAAATTTTTAGATCTTTTTGAGATGAACAATTTTTCTTCCTAAAATATATATATATATATAGTCTTGCTGTATAATGGAATTTTCGATTCTTGAAAAAACATTTTCGATGGATAAAACCAGAATCATTGGTCAAAAATGGTTGGTTAACGAGCTCGTCCTTTCTTTTCGGTCCCTAAAAACGTATGCTAAAGCACAATCCAATCTGATTAGTCTTTCAAGAGTTATCCAGTATACAGACGACAACGACGACACCAGTAACGATAACGACAACGACAGGAACAGACCGACTCCATCGTAAAACCTATTTTTTCGGATTTAGGGGGTCTCAAAACATGGAGATTTAATGAAATCCGCAAAAGTCAATTTTCACATAAAACCAATACCTTCTCATTGAGATGAGGTGTAAAAAAAATTTGATCAATATGTGAAATACGTATTCCTTTATTCTCACTATAGAATGATATATATCCAACTACCAAATCATTCTGGCAGCCTAAGCTGGACCTCTCTGCATGATTTGAAATGAAATTGGCCTGTTGTCCCCCGCATTCAGTACTAAGTAATTTACAATCCAATTTCTCATTTCTTGAAAATATGCTAAATTATAATTGCTATCATTTACAGTTGAAATATCAGTTTTAAGTAATTTCGAAGTCATAATTTTACTTTCAATTTTCTCGAAATTGAATGGCTTTTTTTAAGCACTTTGTTTTGAGTTCAATGCGTCCATTGTCAGTTTAAAAAAAAAAACTCCAAATTTACTTCACAATTAATGTTGAAAGTCGATACGGACACGAAATCTAACATCGAAACGTCACATGTTTCATTAATTTTCTCGAAACTGGATAATTTTTTTAAAGTAAGCTTTTTTCACTTTGATAGACCATGAAAACATCTCGAAAATACTTTCTTCCTTCTTTGAAATGGTCCTGCTTAATTTACAACACGCTATTAAGGTATTATCAGGGTAAATTCATACAAAGAGCTAGCTATCCATGCGTAGAACACGCACAAGCCTATTGAAGACGCTCCAACCTCACGTCGGTCAATTGGAAGCATGTGAAAGTGTTTATCGGTCCTCTCTGTTCTTTCATACTTTCAGGGCTCTCCTTCATAAAAAAAATGGCAATAGATTCTAAGGTAAACTATGTAGCATTTTCGATACCCTGGGATAGGGCTTACGTGCATAAGGGGCTAATTTCAATATCAATTATTATCTAAAGTTTGGAATGTTCAACTTCTTTCTAATTGCACAAGCCAGTAGATAGCACTTTAATGAATCTATATTTCAAATTTGAAAAATTTCCTAAGAAAATTACTTCATTCTGATAATACCTTAATCTCTCCTGAAGAAAAAAAAAAGAAAAATTACGCTTAAGTCCTTATACATTTCCACCCTACATTTATATATGCAGTACAATGCATACATGAGATAATAGATTTAAAGCGCAAATAATAATGAATGCATTTTTCATTTAATTTATCCTAGCATTCTACCTGGTTGTGTCAAATATATCAATTATATATTCTTAAAAATACAGGTGTTTATCATTACAATATTTCTTTATTTTTGGAGATAAAGAATGCACAAAACAGAAAGCATTCCTTAATAGCACGAAATCTGTTATTTGTTAATAATGATCAATCTTACAATGAAATTATGGGCTCGACACGTCACTTGAACAATGGTACCGTGTAATATACGCTTTCAGCGACTAAGCGCTTACAGAATCTATGTAACTAGGTGCACACGAGTAGCTGCAGGTCTGACATGGTCAATCATAGATATTATACACCTGTAGAACCACCGGCAGCGGCACCGAGGCGAGGGTCGCGAACCATCTTCTTCAAGGTCGAGCCAACCGGTAGCTAGAGACTGTTAAACATCTGCCATCAAACATTGTTACGTCAGAAGACTCAAGAAACCCAAGCGCCGATTTAGATTCTTTACTACCTGTGCGTGCATGATCTTGTGTAGCCAGAAACGACCTCTCAAAATACTGTTTATTATTATTATTAACTATTATTAAATCTCCACGTTTCGAAAACCCCTACATCCGAAAAAAACAGGTTTTACGATGGCGCCTGTGTGTCTGTCGATGTTCTCACATAATACACTTCCCGAATAAGCCTGGTCTTTTCTTTGGACTTGGTTCAAGTGGCCGCAAGAAAAAACCAGGTCTGTCCTAGGTTTAGATCTATACTTAGACCTAGATTAAAACATAGGTTCATGTCCACCTAATTTTTTTCATTTCTTAAGCACTTGAATTAATTTTAACATAAATTTGATAAAGAATGCAGTATTTTCAACAAAAATAGCAATAAGAATAATAAAGGCATCCTTACAGTTTCATGTGGGCTCAACCATTTTTGAGGACGAGAATTTTTTTTATATAATTTTTTATTATTTCTCGTAAACGATGCAAGTTATGACAAAAAAACAACTGGTAGTTTTTGTAGAACTTTTCCAAATCATGTTAAAAAGTGACAAGTGATTTTCTTATATATATATGCAATATATGCAATGACAAGCTTAATTCATGGCCGCATGTTAGCTCTCTCTTATATGTTTGGCAATTCATTCCTCTTGCGAGAAAATGTCACACCTAATGCGCCGCACAGCAGCTTAGTTCGGAAGTATAGGATCCGTGAAACTAAGAAAAAACCCGGAAAAAGTCTACAAATTTGACAGTGACCATTTTTTGATAAGGTGCGTAGTTTTCGCTTCAATCATGAAAAATAACACTGAAAATAACAAAATTAAATTTTTGGAAACAGGACATAAGAAAAAATAAATTCTTCAAATATAAAATTACTCACCTAAAAAAGGTTGTCAAATTTGTTACTACGCATTTTTTTATCAGACGTGTAGTTCTCGTTATAATCTTAAAAAATAAGATTAAAAATAAAAAATTTCAATTTATGGAAAAACGATACAAGAAATAATAAAATGTTTTACGAGAAAATTATTCGCCGAACTTAGATCTCCAAATTTGCTTTTTACCAGTTCTTGATAAGGCAAGCAGTCTTTCTTTTAATCGTGAAAGGAGCCATTAGAGATAACAAACTTAAATTTATAAAAAAATTACAGGATACAATCAACTGTTGGATATACTTCTGAAAAGCCCATTCCTCCGATTAATTTGAAACTCCGTAGATTTATGTATTTTGATGCGCTCATAACGAAAATGATAGTGAAAATTGACGCAAATTCAATTTCCATGGTGAAAACCATAAAAAACACATGAAAATCATAGTTTTTTGCTTTTATCTTAGTAAATAATAAAAATTTACAAAAATGTTTTGAATAAAAGTTGTAGATCATTCAAAAAGACATATTTTATGTGCAATTCATTTTTACTCTACGACTAACAGTTTTTGAGAAAATGGACTTAAAGTCACAGGGGTGCCTTTCCCCCAAAACAGGTTGGAAAGGGGTAGGGATGTGACCTAATTTATTTCTGTGACCAGTCACAGGAGTGCCCCCCACACAACATGTTAGAAAGGTTTAGGGATGTGACCTACATTAATTCGGTAACGATTCAGAAGAGTGCCACAAGTTTTATTCCAAGCAATTCTACACTTTGTACCAACGTTTTCCTACTTTTCGCGGAAAATATTGTTTTTTCAGAAAAACTTTATGATATATAAAAGGTGTATTTTGAGTAGATCTACAACTTTTGTTTGAAGCTTTTTTGAAATAATAATTATTATTTACTGAGATAAACGCAAAAAAGACCATGTTTTCCATGGGTTTTTCATGGTTTTCACCATGAAAATCGAATTTGCGCCAATTTCCACTATCATATTCGTAAACAGCATGTCAAAATACATAGGTATATGGAGTTTCAAATTAATCGGAGGTAGTCGCTTTTCGGAAGTACACCCCATTATTTACATTACATTACTTCATTTTTTAAATTATTATTTAATTATTTGCTTGAATTATTTGAATTAAATTTATTTCAATCAAATTCTCCATTCCAAAATCTCAACCCTTATTAACTTTTCTCCAATGTGACCTTTCATTATATAATACTATATTGTAATTTTCAGATGAAAGAAAAATATTGTTAATTAAAAAAATAAACAATTTTCTGACTGCAAGTTTTTACATAATAATTAAAAAATGCTCAATTATTGAAAATTATATTTTTTTTACAAATTCTTTTCTCCATATTTTTATAAAATATTGAACTATTATTGCTACATTAAGATTTTCGTGATGACTTGCATCCACAATCATCCTGCGAAAGTTTTGATTTGTTTCACCTTCCTAGGCGGTCGATTCGGCGAAGGAAAGATGCACATCTGCCAAAGGAAACTCAAGCCTCCAAGACGAGCCCAAGACAAGGCCTTGAAATGTTTGAATAATCGAAAGTTCAAATTCTTCTTCATGAAGAATCGTCTTCTAATAAAATGTTCTCATATTCCACGTTTCGAGTAAATCCAATAATTTTTTAAAATACTTGTTCGCTGTATTTGATCCGTCATTTTTTTGGTTTGAATTTTGACTTTAAATTCGGAATCAGCGAGCAAAAAAACCACATACAGGCGTAATTAGAATTCATTTTTGTACAATTTAATGGGTTCTCCGACTTTTGGCAACGGAACCTGGTCTCCTGGCCCACTGTGAACTAATGCAGTGCAAAACCACCTCTAAAATATTAATATATCAGTATATTTAAAAATCTAAAAATTTGTTTGTCATAAAAGTCGAATGGAAAAGGGTCCGTTTCAGAAGAATCACTCATATATGCTTTTCTTTCCGCTTCCCTTGCCCACTATTATCTCAATAGGACCTGCATAGTCGACTCCTGTGTAGGCAAATAGTCTGGAAGCAGTAACACGCGAAGATGGAAGGGGACTCATAATTTGATAAGAGGTAGATCCTCTTTTTCTCTGGCATGTAACACAACCTCGTGAACATTTTCGAATTAAGGATCGAAACTTCATGATCCAAAATTCTTCTAACATGGTTCTCGCAGTTAATTGAGCTCCACCATGCTTTGATCGGATCTAAGCATCACAAATTATAAGCTGAGTGATTGGATGTTTACCAATAATAATGGGGTGCTTTTCACTGAATGAGAGCGAAGAATGCTCTAAACGACCGCCCACCCTAATTAGACGATTTTCATCCAAGAAGGGATTTAATTTGCTGAGAGAACTAGTTAATATACAATCTTCTCGTTAGAAGTTTCGTATGAAACGATACCTCCGGGTTAGCAACTAAGTTCACTCGATATGTTGTATTTTTTCATTTTTTCTCTATGAGGGAATATAGTAGTTTCGAAATAATCTAGACTGCATTTTTCGAATTTCCTTTCATGGTATATTCTTCAGTGCCTTAATAGTTCATATGTACAAAGTTTTTAGAGGGACTTCTCTCTGTTCGCGTTCGAATTAATACTAAAACTCGTTTTCATTGAACAGACACTTCCAAGATTCCCTTTTCCTCTCGCTATAATGAAATTTTATTGATCTAGGACTGAGGGAAAACAAATTTAAACTTTCTAAATAAGAGAGCGATCGTCGACTTCTCAAGGTTTATTGTGGACCGACTCATCCCTTTCCCTTTCAAAATTAATTTTTCAATGAATCAATCGAATATGCAAATAATTCAATCAATCCCCTTGATCAATTTAATCAACTTCAAATAATGTTCAGCAATAAAGGACTTGAGCATAGAATGCAAAAGTAAATGATTTCAAAGATTAGGGCGAATTTATAAGAACCGTCATGAGAGCCTGCAAACGAACGTCGCATGTAATATCCAATCCAACAATAACTCAAATTTAGAATAGAAACGAACAAAACTGCTTGGATCTGTCCTTGGAGAATACCATCTATTGAATTTGTAAAACAATACGCAGAATCGAATCATTAAGTTCTCGTGATCAATAGGCTTAGGCTTAAACGTGTCTCGTCCAACGTATAACGTTGCTTTTGCGGATCCCGATGTGTTCTTTCTATGTTTTAGAGCATCTATTAACCTGAAACAGAATGTTAATACTTGAGCAAGTTTGATTAGCGAATTAAATTTTTCGAAAGGATACATCTCAATAGGCATCGTAAGACACGTGGCTCTCTTGATTCTAAGATTTTCAGTGCAGGCTGGAACGGAACTTATTCACCATGTGTGTTCAGGACCCTTCAACCAGTCTGGACCATGTTGCCACATCATGTTGCGAATAAATTCACCAAGTTGTTTGCCTCTCGAGAGCGCGTCCGCTGGATTGTCTTCTGAGCGAACGTGTCGTCATTGACAACCTTGTGTACCTCTTTGAATACCTGCAACTCGATTAGAAACAAATTTTTTAAAAGTATAGGGTTCTGTGTTTACCCATTGAAGTGTGATCGTGGAATCAGTCCAGAGGATCGTCTTTGAAACTAAGATATTCATAGTTTGTTTCATTGCATTGTACTATACGAGTATAGGTTCATAAGAGTGTATGCTCAACATAACCCTAATCTAGGTAGGCTCATCTTTTTCAATGGGGCAACTCGAAATCGAGAGCAGGGAAGATTGACTTGACTTTGGCCGAATACGTCGAGTGGTTTAATGTATATACAGGCTTCGTAGCCAGTCTCGCTGGCGTCGCAAAAGCCCTGTATTTGGTTATCGATTGTATTGTCTATAATTATCTGTCTTTTGAATGTTATTTGATCGATTTGCGGTATTTTTTTTTTATGAGGAGGAAAAAGGGCAAAATCTTTTAAAGACGTAGTGTTGGAGTCTCCTAGGACGGGTCTAG
>JAUMHM010000083.1:13280796-13291529 GCA_032362435.1 Melikaiella ostensackeni
ATGTCACAACACTCTGCCCTTGTTTATAAGCTTCCTGCGATGAGACTCCAAACATCAAAAGCCCAAGCAAAAGCAGAAAAGCTCCAAGCTAGAGGAGTGCTCTAAATCTGTATTCGTCTTATTTCTTTCTTACTTTCCCATTCAAAGCCAATGAAAAATGTTCTGGATTAGAATTCAATAAATAAACACATTTTTCGTTTCCAATGGCCGAAAGATATTTTAGGGGGATTCTTGAATTGTTTATACTACACGGACCAGAATTACTATTTGATTGAGGAAATTCATCATTTATTCCAAAAGTCAATTTATAGAGTTGTAAGCTAATTACTTTATATGGGTGGTTCTCCAGATATGGCTTTTTTGACGAGATGAACATTTTTGCAAAAATATTTCAAATTTTATTCATTTTTTTTTACATTTGTCCAGTTCATTGTCACAAAAAAGTAGTCCTGAAAATATTCGAGCTCAAACATTATTTTCAGTTGCTTATTTTCAAGAATTTCGAAAAATTTCATCATAATCTAATAATTCTGTATGGATTGAGAGGTCAAGAGGATAACTTTGTCTTAAAATGTCTAGAAAAGACGCCTGATTATGAACATCCAGGGTGCTTTTTCGAAAACTTGGTGGTTAATTGCTGAAACAAGTTTTTTTAAACAAGTAAATTATTTTTGAAAAGAAAGATTCTGTAAAAATTCTTTCAGATGTTTTGAAACAAGACAAGACTTTTTCCTGTTAACATTTTTTTTTGTTGGTCAGTTAACTATTTTCAGTTATAGCGTTATAACTTATAAACAATTCAAATTGGCATATTTTCAACTATACATATCTTAGCGCCTGTGCGATGTTTATTTAGAACAACAAGCAAGCCGGATTTAAAATCTATGTATAGTACTCCGCACCTGCCTTGATATATTTGGCGGCCGGAGTTCACTAAACATAGAAAAACGCAAACTACTATATAGCCCCAAAACTGAATGAATTGAACCGTTCTTTGAAGAATTTATTCATATCTCCTTCCTTTAAACAGCAATTACGTTGATATTGACTTATTTTCTAAAGAGTGACCACTGTAGCAACGGCCGGAGTTTACATATAGTAAAAATACGCAGCACTTTGTCTTACTTTATATTAGTTTGAATAAAACTTTTGTCATTTTCATTTTGGAATCATACGTAGATGTAACTTGTAGATCTAGTTATCTAAGACATATATGGTTGTCTCAATTAAAAAACTCAACGGAATTGTCGGAAAGACATCCTAATGTAAACTCCGGCCGCCGAAAAAAATCCGGAGAAACTGTTTAAACGTGTTTTTGATGACGTATACACGTGTTAAATTAGAATCGTCCATTATGAAATAATAGTTTTTTAGATAAGCTTTTATAAGGTAATGATCAAAATATTCATTTTATTTATGATAAACTTTCCTAAAGTTGGTCACTTGTATGTGGAGAACAGAGAAAAGTATATATTTTTGGTGGAATTTACACTAACTTAATAAATTTATACAGTACAATATATTATATTTCTCTTGTGACGCAAGTAAATGTAACAAAGAAGAATAAATCTACTAAGTTTTAGAATTATTGAAAATGTCTCCTCAAAGTTATTACGCACGGAAGCAAAAGTTACCTCTTTGTGGAGAATTTATCCATCTTGAAAGAATTCTTCTGTAGTAACAGGCTATTTCTAATATTATTAATAAGTAAATTTGTTCTTTTGCATAGGAATTGCAACAAGGCAGTGGTAACCTTAGCTCTGCTGGACTCAACAGCCTGCAGGATTCTCCCCATCCTGTCAAAATTAAACAGGAGCCTTACCAGCTGTCTCCAACCTCGACACTTCCCTCCATTCATCAAGGTACGTTTACAAAATGTTTTCCTTGTCGTCATGTCTTGTCATCAACACGTTCGCTGATCTGTTATATATCCTACATTTAGCATTTGAACTTTGAACAGTATTTTCCTTTCTAAAAAATCATCTTATTTTTTCCCTGGCTGTAGTTTTGTATAGAAACTCATTCCGAAAAAATCCGAATTACTACGAAATCTGTATTCGAATCAATCCGAAAAAAGTTTTCAATTCCAAATTTAATTCAAACCAAATTTTCAATCCGAATGAATCCGAACTCGGAGATTGATATACACTGAATTTGCAATTCGAATTAATCCGAGTTTAGATTGAATCGGATTCGTTCAGATTAAAAATTCGGTTTAGATCAATCCGAGTTTGGTTTGATTCGGATTCATTCGAGTTGAAAATTTGTTCTGGATTGATTTGAATTGATTCTGATTGAGACGGATTAATTTTAACCATTTTGAATCGAACGCGATTGAAACATTTTTTTGGATTTATTCGTTTACAGATTTCGGAATAGTTCGGATTGGTTTGGACTCGCTCGGATAGGATTTCCATCCGAAACTTTCGCCAGGGTTGGCTTCATATAATTAATAAGCTTAGTCGTAAGTGATCAAAGTCACGTTTTATCTGTTTAAATCGATATTCTAACTCCTTGGGGTAAGTAGAGGCAAAGGGGCAGAGGCAGAAATGTACAGTTTGAAATTCAAATAATTTTGACTTTTTCCCTTATTTCCAGGGCCGATGACAGGGGGGAGGGGATAACGGGGGGATTCCCCCGGGCCCGCAGTTCTTCGAAGGGGCCCGTCAATCCTCATTCATTATCATCCTACATAATTTTTAATTTTACAATTGTTGGGGGAGGGGGAGGAGGGGCCCGTGCATGGTTACCCCCGGGCCCGGATTTACTCTCGGCGGCCCTGCTGTGCAGCCTCATCTGCCGATTCCGTCCTGAAATTTTTAGACATAACTATTGGATATTGTAGGCTATGGATCAATTGAACTGCGAAAAAAACGAATTTTGAGCACAAAAAGTGAAACGTCCATAGAAATAATGAATAAAACAATGTTTTCTGAGAAATAGTCCTATAGCTTCATATAGTCAATTCATTTAGGAAATTTTCAGAGGAAACGGTTGAAAATTGTACGATATAGATCGACTGTACTGATAAAAAATCGTTTTATGGATACAAAAAAAGAAATATCTGTAGATATAATTAATGAATCAAAATTTCCTGGAAAGAGACCCTAGATCTTTTTCTGCTCAATTCATGCGTCATTTTTTTAGATAAAGCGGTTGAAAATTTTAGGCCGTAGGTCGACTGAAGTGCTACAAAATCCAATTATGGGCATAAAAGGTAAAATATCTTCTGGAGCCAATGATGAATCTAAATTTCCTAAAAAATGGAACTGCAGGTTCATCTGTGCAGTTTGTTTCGAGAATTTTTAACGAGTGAGTTGAAGGTTGTAGACTATAGACCGACTTAAATGCTATAAAACCAAATTTCAGACATACAAGTGAAATATCTGTAGAAATAATGATTAAATCAAAATTTCCTGGAAAATAGCCCTGGACCTCCATCTAGTCAATTCATACTGACATTTTCAGTCGAAATTGTTGAAAATCGTAGGCTATAGGTCGACTGCACTGATAAAAAATCAAAATTCATGCACATGAAGTGAAACATCTGTAGTAATAATTAATATATTGAAATTTCGTGAAAGTGGCCCGAACTTTCATCCAGTCAATTTATACTTGAATAATTAGACGAAACGGTTGAAAATTGTAGGCTTTAGGTTGAATTAAGTGAGAAAAAATCCAACTATGGGTATAAAAAGTGAAATATATCTAAAAACCAATAATGAATCCAAATTTCCTGAAAAATGGCACTGCAGCTTCATCAGCTCAATTTATTCTGAAATTTTCAGACGAACGGTTGGAATTTGTATGTTGTAGATCGATTGAACTGCTAAAAAACCGAATTTTGTGCATAAAAATTGAAATATCTTCAGCATTTAATAATGAATTCAAATTCCCCAAAGAAAATAGTGCTGAAGCTTCACCTGTTTAGTTTATCCTGAAATTATTGGACATGAAGTTTGAAAATTGAAGAATATAGGTCGGTTGAACTGGTAAAAAATCGAATTTCGGGCACAAACAGTGGAATGTCTGTAAAAATAATTGATGAATCAAAATTTCCTGAAGTGTGGCTCTGGAGCTTCATCTAGTCAATTGATTCTAAAATTTTCAGACGAAACGGTTGGGAATTGTGGGCTATAGATCGACTGAACTGCTAAAAAATACAATTGTGGGCATAAAAAGTGAAGTATCTCTTGAAACCAATGATGAATTCAGATTTCCTGAAAAATATCACTGCTGCCTCAACTGTCCAATTTATTCTGAAATTTTTAGGTATAACAGTTGAAAATTTTAGGCCATGTGTCGACTGAACTGCTAAAAAGCCAAATTTCAAGCACAAAAAGTGGAATATCTCTAGAAGCAATTAATGAATTAAGATTTCCTGGAAAGTGTCCCTGGAGCTTCATCTAGTCAATTTCTCCTGAATTTTTTAGATGAATGAGTTAAAAATTTTATTTTACAGGTGGACTGAATTATTTTGAAAAAATTTATTTATTTTTTCATTCATTAGTTTATTGTAACTCAAAGAGGGCAATAGCCCGATTAAAAGGGGTATTTGAGTGGATTTTCTATATCAGAGTTCTCACTTAAACTGAATACTATTTTCTGGACAATATGCTTACAAGTAGAGGCCAAAGGCTCTTATTTTCAATGCATTCACTAGAAACAAAAACGCTTGGTCCATCATATTTTTGGAATCCAATCGAAGTACATCTTTTGCTGGAGAAATATTTGATAAAAATTGACTTCTCTCCTCTCTATATGCTGGGCAGAGCATGACAAAATGTTCTAATGAATCTAGCCCACCTAAGTTGCACATCTGGCACACACTCTCTGAATTAAACGAATATTTTTCGCCTATCCAGAACAATCTACTTTCTTTGATATTATTTAATCTTAATTGGCATGAGAGACTCAGTTCACTATAGTTTATCTCTCTTTAAAGTTAGTCATTAAAAGCAAAAATATCCTTGTACATTTGAGAGAAACTTGAGTAAGACACTGCCTCTATACCCTCATTTTAGTGTTCTCTTGTACCTTACTAATTATCTCATCGAAAAAATGTTTTGCGTAATCTGGGCGTTGATTTGTAAGCACCGGCTTGAATCCCAATCCCACGAGAATGTGCTCCAGCTGAGAAACCCAGTTGAACATAATGTTATCGTAGTTGGATTCTAGTGTGTGTAGTTGCCTCAACTTATTATAGCATTTTTTGACAAGTCTTTCGTCTGACATTTCTCATATTTTTAGCCACCAACACAAGGCTCTTACTACATAATTACATTTCAGCTTAGATCTATTCATTTCAAGCCGTACCATATAATTTGGAGTATTCCGGGGAGGATGCAAAAATGATTAAAAATATTTCATTTGCACTACTTCAATTTCATCAAAATAACGAAGCGACCATATTTCGGAGTCGTATAACAATGTTGCCGAAATTACCGAATCAAAAAGTTGATTGGCCATTAGAATTTCTCTTGGTTTAGACTTACATAGGATTCGTTTGGCGCTGGCTATAGCTATATTCGCCTATGCTATTCGTTCAATGACATTTTTCCTAAATACGCCAGTACTCTTGAAAATTACTCCTAAGTAACAATATGATTTAACGATTTCTTTTTTTTTCGCCCCTAAAGTGAATTTCCCGAAGTCTTTGTTATTTGGGTTTGTATGAAAAGGTAAAATCTTTGTTTTGGAAGCATTAATCTTGATATCGTTTCCTTTGCAGTATTTTTGCAGAATCTTTAGTTTCATCTGAACGTCTGTGGGAGATTCCGCCAAAATAACTAAATCATCAGCTTAAGCCAAAAGTATTATTTCGAGAATTAATTATGAATTAACGCCCTAAAATCTTTTTCGCTTGCTCCATTTTTCTCATTTTTGATCAATTCTTTATGAGCCTTTCTAGTTGCATCATATGTAGTTACTTCAACATCATTAAAATTTTCCTCTTTAGCCTCTATCAGAGCTTTATTCAAGTGATCCTTAGAAGTTTTGAAGTGCTCATCCATGCAACTTATATTTTTTGTTCTTTAGTAATTCGGTATCACTGGTCGGGTAGAACATAACCCCGAACTAGATGCGGCCACCTTACCAGCTATTTCCAGGTTTGAATTTAATTGTTCTAGTGAGTCTCTATTGATCTGAATAATTGTAGAGCTCTCCAAATGTGTTCTATATGTTTCCTCTTCCTTTGCATCCCATTTATAAATTTCCTGTAACTTAAGTTTGTTTTTCTTTATTTTATTTGCATTCGTATAAACAGTATGATTCAATTCGATTGTGCTTAAAAAGTGATCCGTGATTGTAGGCAGCCTAATTATTTTACTATTGAGTATATGCTTGATACAGGACAAGCTAATCCAAATCAGATCAATAGTGCTCTTACCATGATTGTTATTTGTAAAGGTTAAATTCGCTGGCGTGTCCCCACGAGATCTACCATTCAATAGCATAAAACATTTTACTTCCATAAGACTAGTTAGCAATCTGCCTCTCTAATTTTTGTTCGTCTGCCTACTTTCTCTATTCCCTGAAAATACTTATCTCTCTAGCAACAACTTATCAAGTTGATTCAAATTTTTCACCCTAGAATTAAATTCTTCTCTGATTATACATGGAATATCATCTCTATTACAGTTAAGATCACCTACTATAGGTTTCAAAAATGTTGACCTCCCTACAAAAGTTAGATTAAGTCAGTGAGAAAAAATCGCTAAAGAACGAAACAAACTTCATTGTAAAGGTCATTTTATTGGGCACAAATTATCTATTCATGGTTCGTCGTAGGTTAATTATAACAAAAGTTACGGTTGGATGAAGGTACAAAAACACGGTCAACAAGGCAGGTTTCACGACAGTGAACTTTGACTGGCTCTATTTTGTTAAAAAATGAGTCAAAACGAGTTAAAAAAATCAGGCGACTACCTTGACATTTTCTTCAAAGGTAGGTATCATGAAAATTTTAAAATTTTAATAATTTTAGCTGACAGAGTTAATTATAGAGGATGATGCGATCTCAGTTCCAAAGTGTGATAGAAAGCTCTGCTAAAGCTTGAGATAATGCAAAAAATTCAAATAATCCAATGGTATGAGAAATAAAGTTTTGAAACAACTACACAATTGGCTATTAGCAATTTTTTTTTTTTTGGTTTTTTTTTCTCTCCGGACATAAAAGGAGTGATCAGTATCAGTGTCAGGGCCAGGGTTACTGTTCGGCACTCGGTTCGGCACGTTCTACCGGTCTACCCGATACCCGTAACTTGGGGAAAATGAAAAAAAAAGCAAAGGCGTAGGAAACGGATATTCACTTGGGAAAATGAATTTCACGTTCCCAGGCGACAAGGTTACACATAGTGGAAGAAATTAAACGTAATTTTTTCTACTATGCATAACTTTTCCGCCTGGGGTTGACGAGTCCATTCCATTATTTATTAAGAAGTTTTTCACATCAAACTTTTCTTAATTTCAAATGCTTCCAATTTAATATTTGTTACTCTCAAATTTTATTAGATCAAATTATTGATTTCAAAACTCTTTCAATTTGACATAATTAATTTTTGAACGGTATTCAGTTTACAATAAACCTACAGTTAAGGCTCTGATTTTTAAATTATACAATAGGCATAGCAGGATAAGCATGTAAGTGCTGCCTCCGCTAGGATCTCGTTGAGATTTTTACAATTTGTTGACATTGATGTGAAAGTAAATTTCCCAGTAGGTTATATTTGGAAAAAAAATTTTATGGAAGTTATGGGGACAGGAAGAAAAATTGAAAAACAGTGTTTTCTCGAGAACGGCTTAACCGATTTTGATTTTAAAAAATATGTTATGGGTTTTAAGGCCACAATGTTATACAAAAATTACGAACTTTTTTTCTAAAAATGCGGTCGAAAAAAATTTTCAACATTTTTTTGAATTTTTTCTATGGGATGCATTTGAGGCACCATCACTATTTTCTCCCTAAAAACTCTTTAAATAATCTAGAATAACGTGTCCGAGTATCAAAACGATCGAGGGGGAAGTACATATTTAAAAAAAAATAAAGATCTTGAGCGCGTCACGTGGGGTGTGTGATGCGCTGTACAGTATAGTGGTTTATAAAAAAAAGCAGAGTTCCAATTTATTTAACGATACCCTTCAGTTTTATGAGGTTCTCGAAAGAAGTGACTATCCCAAATATGGCGTATGCCTTAATTTTTTGTTTTACAGATCATCTACAATGGACAAATTAAAAATTTTATGTATTTTTTATTAATTATTCATTGTTTAAGCACTTTTCACTTGTTTAAACAGTTTTTTGTTCACATTTTACCGCAAATTAAGTTTTTTGCACATTTTTCAACAACCTCCATCGAGGTCTGGTATGCCATTTAGTTTTACCACTTACATAATTTTTTAAACAATTTCAATTTGCTTAAACAAAGTTTGTGTCACGTGGGGTGTGTGGTGCGCTGTGCAGTAAGGTTGCTAAGAACAGCTAATTTCGAATTTTGTTAACGGTACCCAACAGTTTTGTGAGGTTATCGAAAAAAGTGACTATTCCTAATAGGACGTATGCTTCAATTTTTTATTTTGACCCCCTCACCCTCTTCCAGCATGCCCCAAAAACCACCCTCTAAACGTGAATCAAGTATTTTACGGTATATTAGTCGTAATTATTACTTTTTGTACTTTCCTTTACAGATCATCTTCAGTGGTCAAATCAAAAAGTTTAATATATTTGTTTAATAATTATCGATTTTTTAAACAATTCTTATTTGTTCTAATACTTTTTTATATAAAACAGCCAAAGGTTTTACTTTTTCGGAATGACATGAAGTAATAAGTTAAAATTGAAAATCAATACGTGTAGGTGTAAACTTTCGATATTTTGTCCACAAAAATTGTTGAAACAAATTGAAATTGTGAAAAAAATTATGTGAGTGGTAAAACTACAAGGCATACCAGAAATCGCTGGAGTTTGTTGAAAAATATGCAAAAATACTATTTTTCTACCTTATTCTGGTCAAAAGATACATTTTAACCATCAAAATTGTTCAAACATTTAAAAGCGAAGTGAATCGATCGTGTTGATTTTTAATATTGCCTTATTAGTTCATGCCATTATGAGAAAATCAATATTTTGCGATAAAATATGAGAAAAGTAATTGTTTAAATGAATGAAAATGGTTTAAACAATTAATAATTAATAAACAAATAATGAATGTTTTTAATTTGTCCATTGAAGATTATCTGTACAAAAAAACTACAAAACAGTAATAATTACAACTAATATACCGTAAAATACTTGATCCACGTTTATAGGGTCACTCTTTTCGAGAACCTGACAAAACTGAAGGGTATCGTTAAATAAATTGGAACTCTGCTTTTTTTTATAACCACTATACTGTACAGCACACCACACACCCCACGTGACGCGCTCAGGCTCTTTATTTTTATTTCTGTAAAATGTACTACCCCTTCGATCGTTTTGAAACTCGGACATGTTATTCTAGATTATTTAAAGATTTTTTAGGGAGAAAATAGTGATGGTGCCTCAAATGCGTCCCATAGAAAAAATTCGAAAAAATGTTGAAAATTCTTTTGGACCGTTGTTTTAGAAGAAAGTCTGTAATTTTGTCATAACATTGTGGCATTAAAACCCATAACATATTTTTTTTATCAAAATCGCTTAAGCCGTTCTCGAGAAAAAACTGTTTTTTAATTTTTCTTTTTACCCCCATAACTCACATAACAATGTTTTCCTTTGTAATAGTATGATTGAAATATGAATTTGTTTATTTTTCAATAATAAAATTTATAATTATTCGATTTCGAACGTTTTCGACTTCAGAATGTTCAACCAAAAAAACTGTCAAGAAGTGTCAATAGTGCCGCTTTGCAAATGAATGGGAATAACTGAATATATTTTTTTCTTAAAGATCAAAATGAAGTCTACTTTCCTATGAATATTTTTATGTACTAAAATAGAAAATAAAAGAACTCACAAATCAAAAATAAACTTCCAACTACCTCCTTTCCGGCTCATTAGAGACAAATGTACATTAAATGTACAACAAAACGAAAAAAAAACTTTTCTAATTAGGGCATTAATGTTCACCTCCATTTACCAAAAGACATCTATTTTTATTTAAATATTGTTTCAAAAATTAGATGAAGTTGGCGATTCCTAAGAATGTTTTATTGTTCGGACTATTATCTTTTTCTATTATGAAGAATTGAATAAACTGAATATATTGGTTCTAAATCAACTTACAACTGTATATCTGAAACAGTAAATGAAATATGAATGACGGACAAGCCTGTCGATAGTAAGGGATGAGTTATTGCCGACTAACTCATCTTCTAGTGAAAGTAGAAAGTCTAGGCCCTATAGTCCTACGTTGCTATACAATTGTAGCATCAAGGTAATTTATAATGTTTCAATCGTAAAATTTCCAATAGTCCCGTTTTGCTCTTAGCTATGCAGATTATGTAGACTGGAGTCCTTAGTCACTTGAAGATCGCCGTCGTGAAAACAAGTGTAAAGTTCGAATTCGATTGAAAAAGTGTATGACATTGTGATATATTTGTGATCTCAGTGGTTAAAGAGTGCAATATGGATGGATGTGTGCTTTATTTGTGTGAAATTGAACAGAAATTCTATGTAAGAGACACGGGAGGAGGAGGCAATTGCCTGTTTTCTTCAATGGCTTGTGGACTGCAAAGAGATGACCATCTTCATCTTC
>JAUMHM010000083.1:13325501-13340605 GCA_032362435.1 Melikaiella ostensackeni
TGGTGGACTTTTTTGTTTCTGATCAGAAAATATCCGTAGGACTATAGAGTACCATAACCAGTTACGAAATCCCTTATGCAAAGACCTTGCAATTAAATTTGAAGATTTTAGTTGGTAAATTTCATATTCAAGAACCTTGCAATTACGTTTTTAGATTTTTTTAAATTTTTAAATACTTTGAACATAAAATTCGACTTTTTTCAAAAAGGACCAAATGGATTTTTCTGTTTTTTTTTGTCTTGAAATGTCCGTGGGATATAATAATCAGTCAGAAAAACCCTTATGCAAGGACCTTGCAATTAAATTTTTAGAATTCTGTTGAGCTTTAAATATTTGGAAAGCGACTTTTTTCAAAAAGAAGCCGCTTGAAATATCTCTGGGATTACTGACAACCATAAATAGTTGGAAAATTTCATATTCAAGGACCTTGCAATTACATTTTCAGGTTTTTTGTTATTTTTAAATATTTTGAATATAAAATTCAACTTTTTCCAGAAGGGTCCAATGGATTTTTTTTGTCGTTGGTCTTAAAATGTCCGTGGGATTATAGACAACCAGTCGCAAAATCCCTCATGCAAGGACCTTGCAATGAAATTTTTAGTAGTTTTTGAGCTTAAATATTTTGGAAGCGACTTTTTTCAAAAAAGGATCGCTTAAAATGTCTCTGGGATTATTGACAACCATAATATTTTTTTTTTTTTTATTTTCAATACTTTAAACATAAAATTCGACTTTTTTCAAAAAGGACCAAATGGATTTTTCTTTTTTTTTTTATCTTAAAATGTCCGTGGGATATAATAATCATTCAGAAAACCCCTTATGCTAAGACCTTGCAATTAAATATGTAGAAATCTGTTCAGCTCTAAATATTTGGAAAGCGACTTTTTTCAAAAAGGGACCGCTTAAAATGTCTCTGGGATTACTGACAACCATAATTAGTTGGAAAATTTTTATATTCAAGAACCTTGCAATTACATTTTTAGATTTTTTGTTAGTTTTAAATATTTTGAATATAAAATTTGACTTTTTCCAGAAGGGTCCAATGGATTTTTTTGTTGTTAGTCTTAAAATGTCCGTGGGATTATACACTACCAGTCGTGAAATCCTTTATGTAAAAGACCTTGCAACAAATTTTCAGAATTTTTTTTTTGCTGTAAATATTTTGAAAATGACTTTTTTGAAAAAGGGAACGCTGCACTTTTTGTTTTTGGTCTTAAAATGTCTCTGAGATTAAAGAAAACCATATTCAGTTGGAAAATTTCATATTCAAGGACCTTGCAATTACATTATTAGAATTTTTATTATTCTTAAATACTTTGAACATGAAACTCGACTTTTTTTTAAAACGGTCCGATGGATTTTTTTTAGTCTTAAAACGTCCATGGGATTATAGGCTACCAGTCGCAAAATCCTTCAACAAAGACCTCGCAATTACATTTTTAGAAGTTTTTTGAGCTTTAAATATTTTGAAAGAGACTTTTTTCATAAAGGGACCACAGAACTTTTTTCTTTTTGGTTTTAAAATGTCTCTGGGATTACAAAAAACCATAATCAGTTAGAAAATTTCATATTCAAGGACCTTGCAATTACATTTTTTTGTTATTTTTAAATATTTTGAACATGAAATTCGACTTACTTCCAAAAGGGTCCGATGGTTTTTTTGTTGTTGGTCTTGAAATGTCCGTGCGATTAAAGACTACCAGTCGCGAATCCCTTATGTAAGATACCTTGAAATACATTTCCAGAATTTTTTTTTTTTATATAAATATTTTGAAAGCGACTTTTTTTAAAAAGGGGACCGCTGAACTTTTTTGTTTTTGGTCTTAAAATGTCTCTGGGATTACAGAAAACCATAATCAGTTGGAAAATTTCATATTCAAGGACCTTAGAATTACATTTTCAGAATTTTTTTCATTTTTAAATACTTTGAATATGAAATTCGACTTTTTCTTAAAACGGTCCGATAGTTTTTTTGTTGTTGGTCTTAAAATGTCCTTGTGATTATAGACTACCAGTCGCGAAATCCCTTATGTAAAAGACCTTGCAATACATTTTTAGAATTTTTTTTGATGCAAATAATTTGAAAGCGACTTTTTTTAAAGAAGGGACCGCTGAACTTTTTTGTTTTTGATTTAAAAATGTCTCTGGGATTACAGAAAACCATAATTAGTTGGAAATTTCATATTCAAGGATATTGCAAATATATTTTTAGATTTTTTTATATTTTTTAATACTTTGAACATAAAAATCGACTTTTTTTCAAAAGGTTCCGATGGTTTTCTTGTTGTTGGTCTTAAAATGTCCATGAGATTATAGACTACCAGTCGCGAAATCCCTTATGTCAAATACCTTGCAATACATTTTTAGAATTTTTATGCAAATATTTTGAAAGCGACTTTTTTTAAAAAAGGGACAGCTGCGCTTTTTTGTTTATGGTCTTAAAATGTCTCTGGGATTACAGAAAACCGTAATTAGTTGGAAAATTTCATACTCAAGGACCTTGCAATTACATTTTTAAATTTTTAAAATTTTTTTAATACTTTGAACATAAAAATCGACTTTTTTCAAAAGGTTCCGATAGTTTTTTTGTTGTTGGTCTTAAAATCTCCGTGAGATTATAGACTACCAGTCGCGAAATCCCTTATGTAAAAGACCTGTCAATACATTTTTAGAATTTTTTTTTACTGTAAATATTTTGAAAGCGACTTTTTTTTAGAAAAGGGACCGCTGAACTTTTTTGTTTTTTGTCTTAAAATGTCTCTGGGATTACTGACAACCATAACTGATGGAAAATTTCATATTCAAGGACCTTGCAATTATGTTTGTAGATTTTTTTTGTTATTTTTTAATATTTTGAATATAAAAAGCGACCTTCTGCAAAAAGAGCCCAATGGATATTTCGGGTTTTGGTCTTAAAATGACTATGGAATTATAGACTACCATAATCAGTTGCAATATCCAATATGCAAGAACCTTGCAATTGAAGTTGGTTCAGCTCCACCGTGGATATTTTTACAAAAAATTACAATTTTCACGTATATTGTTGTACTTGATTGTAATTTATTGAATTTTACTGTGAAAAGACACTACAACCAGTGACAAATTATTACCAGGGAGGGATTTCGATGTGGCAATGACGCGGGCAATTTGTAGTGAAGTGTCAACTTTAGAGTTATTTCTGTCTTCGAGCAGACAGGCGGGTGTACGCCTCTTTACATACATACACGTAATGTTTACACGAATGAGTAGAAGTGAGTCGATCTTTCCGAAACTTATCCTTTTTTTATACCTTGTAAATTCTGCTAATTTCCAAGTCTTACATTCTTCTCCCCCCTAATTCTAATCCATTCTGTTCACTATCCTATTTTACCTAGGAATATGAATAGAGATGAAATGTTCCTATACATCTTAATCACATGTATAATCTACTGAAGAAAACCTGCTAAACCTACTGCCTTTTTGTATAAAGAATTACTTGATTCAAGAATCCATGATCCTTTTTGAAAAAACTCTTCAAAACTTTGCAAAAATTTTTTTTTTTAAATTGCCTGAGAACGTTATAAGGTTTTCTAAATTTGAAATAAGAACTTTTTGGCCCACTTTCTCAATTTCCTTGCAACAACTTCTCAATTTGAATTTTCCAGAAATTTATGTATTCCGGAAAGTGTTCGTGCGTGCCACCGTATAGGCATTGTGCTTATTTCAACAATTTCATCGATAAAACAGAAAGGTCAACGACTGTATAGTCAGACTTCAGTTTCCGAATCCGTGATCAGGCAGTCTACATTTATGACAATGTGACTTCAACGCGAGCATTATGAAAGTGTGCAGCAATACGAGAACCAAACGTGCTGATTTCTTGTGACGTGCTTCAACTACTTCAAACGAATTTTTGCTGTCGTAGCAAAATTGCGCTATAATTTAGTACACGAGTCGCAAATACTACTGTCTTTCATATATACTTTTTTCATCATATCAGAACTTCAAAACAAGATTGCGCTCTATTGACCCTATTTTAAATAAATAATTGAAGATACATTTCAGAATCATTCACAAAAATTCATACATAAGTCAGAAAATGCAAGAACTGTGCAATTTGAATCGTAATTTTTAACTTAAACCTTTCTGGATTGAGTTGAGTTTCCTTGTTCAAACGCTGATGTATTCGTACGGATACGAATTCTCCCTCTTTTCTCCGAGTCAGGGGCATTTTAAAGAAATATATTTTGCTTGAATACACGCACGTCTCGTCGGTCACGTATGCGGCTCGTGCTAAATGTTCTGTTTTCTCGCTCTCCGGTCGTCGCGACGCCTACACCTCACTAAATTAAGCGCACACTAATTACAGCGATTAGTAAGATTTGTGTGATGATAAGTCCTCCTGGTTCTAAAACCAATTGTAAGTAAAAACAAAGAAAGGTATATTGTATAATTTACATATGAAAAATGTAACAAATATCTGTTTTTCTCAATTATATTAACAATATATTTAATTTGTAGTTCCATTTTTGCGGTTCCTCTTTATAAAGATTATACAATAATAATCATAAAATTAACTTATGAAAATGTGGAATACGAGCATCCGATGCGCGTATAAGTTTACACTTCTGTAATACTTTTCAAGTCCGTTTATAATTATTACAGGGAATGAATTCCGCCCGGATGTCAGAAAATGAAATCTGCAGGACAGGACGAATCGACAGCATCATTAGTTCATTAGTCATCCAGAAGATCGTCGTCTAGATTTACATCCTGTAACAATAAAAATGTTTAATGAATAACTTAGTTTTTCTTTAAAAAAAGCGTTTTCTAACAACATTAAAAAGAAAAGTCCTTTAACTAACGTTACATAATATATGAATTAGAGTGTAGCATAAAATGGGGCTAAGTGTCTCGTTCTTTTTTTCAGTTTTTTGCAATAAAGTATAAGAAGAAATTTAAATTATGTACTGATGCTTCAAATATATAATCTCTATCTGACCCTCTTTCGTACTTTAAAGCACAAACATATATTTAATTTATAAACAACTTTTTATCATCCCTTGAAGTATCAGTGACTTTACCTCACAATGTGGGACTAAGTAGCTCACTCATAAAAAAAGTTTTAAAAAAAGTGCTCGGAAGGAAAAATTTACAGAAAAAGTAATTACTTATAAGTTTTCTAATAGTTTTAGAGCAAATAAAGTTACTAAAACTTATGGTAACGTTAAATAATCTGCTTATTGTCACTTAGAACATAACCAGACTTATTCCTTCCCTCACGTATAAGTAAGACGTATCGCAATAGATCATATAATTTGATGGCTTTTCTAAATTTTGAATATTGTGAAAAGTATTTTTGATCTCTTAAACGAAGTGATTATCAAGGGAAACAATTTTTCGTTTGGTTTATAATAAAATACTATGAGCCGCGCTCCCCCACAAAAACGAAAATTATTACAAAAATCATTCTGCAGGACGAAAAATATACTGTATTCATGTGAAAATTTGCACAAATCTTGTTCGGGTACTATAAAATATGACCCATTGCACAAATTTCCACCAACTTCTACAAGTTAAGTTTTTCACGAGTTTTTTTCTTTATAAAATAATAAATATCTAACCAAACTTCCAAAACTGAGAATCTTACATGAATGCACTTTTTATTTGTTATAACTAACGAAACTGCATCAAACAATATTTAAAATAAAGTTTAACCTTTGTGTAAGTGAAAACAATCGCTAATCTTAAAATTTGTTATTCAGAGAAAGAGATAATTATAAAAATAATGTTACGGGTAAGCCGGTTTCCCCAACACTCGTCGCTTAGTCCCATTTTACAGAAGTGTAAAATACAAATTTCAGAAAACGAAAGACCCTGTGGTCCTTTTTTCCCTTTTTATTTAAAAAGCAACTAAGTAAAATTTGGTCCCGATAAAAAAAATTGTTTAAGAATTCTGCCAAAATTATCAGGAAAACCCGAAAAAGCATGTTTCTCTTGATTTACTTCAAAATTTACTTTTTCATTTAAAAAGCCCTTCTCAAGAAAAATCACCATTTTCAACAATTAAAAACCCTTATTGGGTGGTTTTTGTTTTGCGAAATGTCTCAAAAATTAATTCTAAAAAACAAAATTCAATTCTTATTTTTTCAATCCTTGGTGGAAAATTTTTGACAAACAAGGGCGAAAAACTAGAACCATTTTTACTGGAAAATTCAGATAAATTCAGTAAATTACAATAAAAATTACAGAAAATTAGAACTTTTGTCTATTATTTGGACGATTTTTGTACATTTTTGTATTTTTTTGCATATTGTGGTATTTTATTGTATTTTTAATATTTTACAAGCAAGCATACAAGAACTTACAATTTCTGCATCCAAAAAGTAGTTCTTATTGACCTAGATTGATAAAATGTTTAAAACACTGTAAGGAGATAATTTTACGTTAGACTGTGCAAGCGATTGCTATTACAAAAAATCTTTTACCTTGTAACTATAGAATATTAAGGTGAAATAATCTCTTAAACATAAAAAATAAAAAGTTTAAGTTTTAGAACTTTAAGTTAAACTTAACTTTTTTCGATTTTATAGACATTATTTCACTTAAAAATTTGTCATTCTTGTGAAATATTATATCATAACACAGGCCCGGTTTCTGTTCCTATTAAATTTACAATGGAGGACTTTTGTAAATTTAAAGTATCCAAATTTTTTTTTTAATTCTCGGTAATTTGCGGTAATTTATCGGTAAATCATGGTAACATATCGCTTCTATTTGGTGTAATCTGTTAAACAATGAGATAAACTGATCGCTTGACGATCACTTTTTGTGAGCACAAAATGTGAGCTCATAGATGTATAATAAATTTTCATTATGCACCTCTGACGTCACTTTTTACTCTCTACGAAGTTAATATTAGAACTTTAGTCCCGCTGCTTAGGCACGGAAAACGGCTGAAATCATACATGTGTTATAAGAAAGTCCTAATTTCCTGCAATATTTGTTTTAATTTATTGTATTTATTTGTATTTTGCTGCAAAAATAGTTCTACCTTTTCGTACTTGTTTGTAAAAAAATTGCCACCAGGGATTATGAAAAAAAATTGAATTTGATTTTTTTTAAACCAATTTAAGTGAAATTTTGGATAACAAACAAAAACCAACCAATTAAGTTTTTTAATTGTCAAAAATGGTGATTTTTATTTTTCATGGAGGCCACTAGTAAGTAAAATTAAAAATGACCACTAATTTTGAAAAATATCAAAATTTTTTTCACCCTTTTTTTATTTTCCTCGAGAAGGGTTGTTCCAATAATAAAAATTAATATCACAAAAAATATGTATTTCACACAGATCTATAACTTCGAATAAAACAATTTTTCAATACAATCAATAATTTTGGAGTGAATTAAGAAAAACACGTTTTTCGGGTTTTCCGGGCAATTTTGGCAGAATTCTTCACAAAGAGTCTTTTACTCTCGGAAATTTGTATTATACGCTACCCCTAATATAGATGACGTGTAACTGAATTGATCCATATTCTTTATTAGGTGAGACGTATATGTTTCCAATAACAAAACTTCTAAAATTGTATACCTCACATAGGTTTTGTTTTGTTTTTTTGTCATAAAAATCAGTGGCGGATCATTACGGCAGTAGCATGTAACTGATACAAATGGAAGAGAGTGAGCTTTTGCAAGACCCTGCGGGTATGTTTACTCGATGGCAGTCACGCTGTATTTTGTTTACAGCCTTGTTGCCATAACACTCCACCCTACGTGCATAAGCGCCTGCCTGCCTGGCCTGCCTTCCTTGACTGCTTGCTTGAGTGCTTGCTTGAGTTGTAGCCTGTACTCGAAGCTCCAACTTCTGACCACTTCAGTTCCACCACGTTTGACATGCCCTCGTAGCTCACTTTTCTTTTATTACCACGAAATTCTTCAATGTATGAGCAAAATAAAATATTTAAACTGAAGCAAAAGTGGGTAGACGCATTTGAATTAAAATTGATGTAAACTTCCGATTTCAAAATTAGCTGACTTCTCTAATTTATTCCAGGACATTTTTAAAAATGAAACGTTGTTTTTCCTTGAAATATATATTCTGTCATTTATGTATAAGCTTTTAGTCGACTTGACATACGTGCATCGTTGCTACAAAATACCAGTTTCGAAATTCCCTGACTTTTCCCTAACCAACTTTTTATTTTCCCTGACCGTTTTAATTCTCCTTTCAGGAATAAAAACAACCTTAACCCTCGGAGATCAATACTGTTAACGCAAAAAAGATTTATCTTACTTTTTTATCACACGTGTGGTGCAAAACTCGTGTTTTTCCGCAGCGGAGCACAATGTACTATTATAGGCCTAGGCCTTTAAACGGTTTACTTAGGGTCCTAGGCTTATTAAGTAATGACGTACTGTCATCTGATTGCCTAACGAACAGCTGTAGCACACTTTATCGGATGCTCAGCGATTCACATTGTCGCCGCATTATGGCGCTGTCTACACACCACGTGACAGTTGGGTAGTTGACAGTAGTTCGGAGAAGATTATGGGACTTCAAAATCGCACTTATGATTGCGTTGTGATAGAAAATATTGTATGACACATGGCCCCTGTGTGACATTTTTCCCTCGTGTGATTGCAATACTCGCCAGAACCCTCGGTTTCGTCTCGTCTTCGCTTTGCTTCGGTTACACCTCCGTCTCTGAATCGTACTGCAACTTCAAACGAGGAAAAAGTGCCACTTAGGGTTCTTGTACATAATTAACTATTGGTGACAACAATCATACAGAATTTTATAAATTTCAACTTCAGTTTATCGGAAATTCCCTGAATCTTTCAGGTTTTCCCTTACATTCTCTGACTTTCCCTAACCAGTTTTAAATTCCCTGACTTTCCAGAAGTCCGTGACCCGCAGCAACCGTGGTATACGAGGATTGGCTAATAAGAAATGTCTCCAAATCGATAACTTGACTAAAAATAGAGATATTTAAATAATTCAAACGCATAAATGTACCTGAATTATTCCTCTATTAGCGACAATTTCACTTTTCAACATAATCGCCATTGACTTCCACACATTTCGTCCAACGTGAAACAAGTTTTTGGATCTCGTGCACGTAAATTTATTGGGGTTGTTCTATCAATCATTGTAACGCAGCTGTTTTGGCTTCCGCATCCGAGTCGAATTTTTGTCCCTTAAAATTTTCTTTTAATTTTGGAAACAAATTGTAGTCACTTGGAGCCAAATCTGGGCTGTAAGCAGGATGAGGAACGATTCGAAGTTTAGCGAATTCAGCCGCTCTGTGGTCTCAGCACTGCAATGTGGTCACGCGTTGTCGTGTTAGAGTAAAAAACTTTTTAATTCAGGTCTTACTCGACGAATTCTCTTTTTTAGTTTTTTCAGAGTCTCGCAGTACCTTTTGGAATTAATTGTAGTACCTTTTGGCAAATATTTAGCATTAATGAGTCCTTTTGATTCCTAGAAAGCGGTTAGCATCACTTTTCCAGAAGATCGTGTTCTTTTAAATTTTCTTGGAGACGGTGATGTGTTATGATGATACTCTATTGATTGCCTTTTATTTTCAGGATCATAATGATATATCCAGCTCTTATCTCCAGTGATGATATTTTCCAAACATTCATCTTTTTCCCGAGCGTACCGATCCAAGACGCGCGCTGCTTTCACCGAACGTCGGAAAACTTTTTCATTGAAATTCAATAACTCAACAGAGTTGTTGTTCTTAAAAAGTGAAGTTGTTGCTAATAAAGGCATAATTCAGGTATATTTGTGCGTTTGAATTATTTAAATATTTCTATTTTTAGTTAAGTTATTGACTTGGAGGCATTACGTATCAGCCAACCCTCGTAGTATGCTTTACATGTTGTCGATTAAAGGGATTCTTTCTGCTTATGCAAGATTTTACAGGAAAAGAACAGAAAATGGAGGAACTATGCGACTGAATATGTTTTCTAGTGGTAAAATTTCTTTTCAGGTTTATCCATGACTATTATAATTAAGACAATATGCATTGTACCTGCCAATGCTGGCTACTCAAGAATAAACGTACTGAACGATATCGTACAAGCCTGCAGCACGTAAGTATTGACGACATGTACCAAAGGTTCCCATTGATTGTGTACGTTTGTGTAAAGCAAATGCGTCAAGGAGCTGCCTTTTATGACTGCAGTCTGTTTTAGTAATATAATACTCTTCTAGGGTTACGCACGTTTGCATTTAAGAGCAATGGACCTAATCTTGTGCTTTCTCTTTTTTTTTCACGAACTAACAGCTTACTTTCTCCCTACAGAGGGTCATGTTTAAATGACTAATTACGTAAAAATATATTAAGCATTTATTTCAAACAATTCTTCAGACTTCAGAACTGTGCATGCTTTCTCATATTTTGTCCAGACAAGAGAACAGACATTGGGATGTCAGAAAAGTTCGTAGCGATTTTTAATTACTTCAGCGATTCTCAATTACGAATCGGAAAATATTATCCATAGCTTTATTACAAAGTGCGTGATATGCTGAGTTTAATGAGGTACTTCAAAAGAGATTTACTTCAGTCTGTAAAGAGATAGAGATCAAACCGTCAAAAGTTACACGTTAACGTTGTCCTTACTTACCATTAATTTGTAACGCGTTACACTTACCGTTACATTTTAAAAAAGTAACGCGTTACCTTGCCATTACTTTTTTAAATTACATTTTTAATACGTGATTTTGAATTTCCAACAGCTTTAGACAGTTTTTTTAAATATTTAAAAGTATTTAAAACTTAACAATTATATTTCAATCTACGTAAAATAATAAAGAATTTTACATAAATAATCTGTAAACTTTTTTTAATTTACGCTATTATTAATTCTGAACCACAATCTTTGCACAGAATTTCTTTGTCTTTTAGTAAAACTAGTTTGTCACTCAAACGAAGTGTTTTAACAATAAGAATAGGTCCCGCTATACCAAACATTAATCGAAACAGTGTGTATGGCGTAAATTAAATTTCTTTTTTACTTTTTATTGTCCTTCGTTTTATCAATGGCGTTCCACATATTAGATATAATACCCCATATAAAAATCCCATACATTACAAAAATCCTACTTATAAGATTTTAAAAAATTTGTCGTATGAGCAGAATAAAAATATTTTAAAAAATGTTATTGAAATTATCATTTTACGAAGATGACTGAAACGAACCATTATTTTCACTTTGCGCATTTGTCCATTCAATTACAAAAGAATTGAAATGTCTGTTCGCTGATTTCTTTAGTGAACATTGAACAAATGATCAAAAACCTGTTTAGGTTTCGAAAATGTTTTTTTAATCATGTATTTCATTAATTTCTTGATTTGGACACATGCAAACATTGATAATTTTTAAAGAAAATAATTTTGTTCGGTTTTTGAACGCAATAATAGTCTCATTTAATAAATCCCAAAGTAAAAAATGATATACGTACGATTAAAACCCATTTATCTTTAATAAAAATAGTAGTGGTGAATAGTAGTGACTTTCATTCTTGATGGTTTTGCAATATTGACCGTTTTTGTTGGTCACTCGATTTTCGAAATTAATTACTGAATAATGAGGTATAGGGCTGCGCAAAGATTGGTAGAATGTGAACTTCAAAATGATCGGGAATTTCACATTTTGCTTTATATATCTCTTTGGAGACTAAAGAAAACCTTTTTTAAAGTATCCCATCACCCATTTTTTATAAGTAAATAAAAAACGTTAAGAACTTATCGGACAAGCCGATATTTACGAGTATGTTTATTAAGAAGCTTAAAAAGTCTCGTCAATCAGCATTTAACCTCGAAATTCTCGCAAATTAAAAGAAAAAAACAGGAAACCAATGATCAGATTTTGGAGAAGGCACTCTTAGATGTCTCCATTCGAATTAAAAAAATTTAATAAAAATAAAAATAAAAAAGACAAGGGGTTATTCAATTCTGAAATAATTTAAATCTCTCAAGGATCTTTTCAAGATACGCGAATCTTTGATTTTTTATTCTATAGTGACTTTGAACAAGACTTCTGAAGTCCACTCGAAAAAAGAGGAAAGAAAAAGAAGGAAACCTCTTTTTTTCCCTATTTTATTACTATTATTTTAAATTTGATAGAATAGTCGACTTACTTCCGCTTCAGGAAAATCTTTACTGGAGGCATGCAAGAAAGTGAAGACAGTGCGATAAAAAGAAAAGTAACCAGGAAGTAATAAATAATGTAAAGAAGAGTTTTTTAAATTTAAATTAACTCAACATTGAGAAGAGCTTCTCATTGATGAAAGTACGATTAAAAGAAGTATGTATGAAAGTATCAATGCAGAATAAAATGATTTGCAAGTGAAGCTTTCTAAATACTGTATGCTTTACTTACACTAGTGTCAATGTTATCATCTAGTTCAAGATCCAAATCTAAATCACCATCGTCTAGCGTAAGAGGCCTTGAGGTACTGGATGGCTTCCCGCTCTTTTCGGAAAGAGGCTGATGTTGCGAGATAGTCTCTGTAGTTGATTTATTAATACTCGGATTCGTCAATCTGTTTGTTACTTCTGTCGGGTCAGATACATTTTGTTGTTCTGAAAAGTCTAGAAAACTCTCAGGTCCTGTCTTCATAATGTCTTCTTTGAATTCTTCTGATGCTAGCATTTCTTCATATGGATTCCGCTCGACGTTAGGCTGATGACACACGTGAATAACATAAAAATGTATGCACACAGTTCTACGCTAAACATTTTTAGAAAATGATCAGCAAGGTAACTGTTATGCTATAATTGATAACTAAATTACAAATGAACTCTTAAATAGTTTAACAATTATGAAATTTTGATCAGAACATTGATTTGACAATTGTGCATTGTCGCGCTTTAATTCCTTGGCACTTATAATAAGAACGGTATTGCACTATCGACTTCTGTTTTAAGAAGCGTAACAAGGCGTTAAACCTTTATAATGTGATTATGAGCATCTATAAAAATAATATTTAACGGTGCTACAGGGAATTACTATTGCTATTACAGGTATAGCATGAGATTGCAGGTTGATTGCTTTGGGTAATGGATTAATCTCAGCGCGATGATTTGCACTACATAAATACAATATCAGTTTATTGTTACGCAATCACCAGAAGCCATCAATTTGCCATGGTGATAATTATTTTTGCGAGTACGCGGAAAACTGCGCCATACGTATAAAAAGGATAATTAAAACTGAGGAAATCTTACTTTAAGTGCAGGAAAAGCCGATGCTGGAATTTTCTTTTTGCTTTTCTCCTTCAGAAACTGCTCAACTTTAAGCGATTCTCGATACCCAGGAAATAGATTTTCATACTGTTCAGGATCTGCCAAGCTCTGTCCAGCTTTCTCACTCACAGCTGAAAGTTTTTCTTTCCAAATCTTGACAACAGCCGAAATTTTACTTGGTGCGTACGCTCTTGCGAAGAAAGCTGCTTCAGGAATCCTGTCTGTCTTAATTAAAATATCTAGACATTCATCCACGTCGTCAAGAAGAAATTTGGACAAAAAGGAAATGTTGTTCTTGCCCGTTTCGTTAGCAGCATTGCCTAACTTTTCGATCATACTCGCATTTCCAGTGCTAGTTGCTAGCAAAAGCAATCCTCCAAAATCTTGAGCCTCATGCAAGCATTCTTGTGCCAAATGCAATTTGCCTTTCTGTGTAGCAAGGGTCGCTAATTGTCTCCATTTTTGTTGACTGTTAGCCTCCTTGGCAAGAGTGTGTGCTGTTTCAAGATCGCCTAATGCAAGAGCTAATTCGAACCTGTGTTCAGGATCTGTTGATATTGCGAGAGCTTGCTCTTTGAAACCCTGTGTGAATAAAAACCACATTACATTTTTAATCCTACAACATATAAATACACATACAGAAGCTGTATAAAAAATATTAAACGAACCTGTTTCTCCAAAAAGTGCGCAACTCTAGTCCGATGCTCCTTCGGCACAGTTGGCAGCACTCTGTCAGCGGTTTCAAAGTCTTTTCTCATCACTGCCGTCTGATATTCCAGAACGGAAAGTAAAAGTGAATATGAAACAATGGATAACTCCTTATCGCAAAGATACAATCTATTGTCTCTTGGAACATAACCAAGTAAGTACATTGGTCTATCGAGGTGCGATACAATTACAACTTCCCCACCAACAAAATAGTTAACCCTATTTACACTGTTGGTGTATATAAAGCAATCTCCAACCCATAAACCCGTTTTTACAACTTCATTCATCTCGGCAACCATCTGAAAAAAAAATTTAATAAAGTTTTTCATCGTAGATATAAGAGCCTAAATACAATTTACAAGGATCACAGCGGTTCATCAGTTCAATTGTGGCCAAAAAAGAGGATTTTTTCCGTGAAAAAGGGATTAAAAGGGACTTCTGTTTATTATTAAAAACTTTTTATACCATATAGATATCTCGTTAATTTCATTAAAGTGCCCCTAACAGTAGCACCTTTTCTTAGATAATTTCCCACATACTATAGGGCCATTTTTTTCAATAAATTTTTTTTTAAGAAGCTACCTTTGAAAAAATTGTTGAACACTTCTGCACTTTTTACTTATAAAAATACATCAGAAGAAAATTCAAGAGGATCAAACATTAAAACATGTATTCCATCAGTAGATATATTTTGATTGCCTATTTTTGTCAGTTTTTTTCGGGTGTTTTCTTTTTAGCATAGAACCTCGATTTGTTCAAAGTATTTTTCCAAGTAAGTTACAAAGAAATTATTTGAAGAGACACAAAAATGACTATTTAAAAAACCTCCATTTCTGTTTTTTTCCTCTTAAGAATTTAACTTTGTTTTTCTAATGTATTTTCATCAATTTCAATTATTCATGAAAATAACAAAATTATGAAGATAAGAATTTCTTCAAGTATGCAAATTGGTAACATAAAACCCAGCCAAATAAAAATCAACTCTAAATTCTCTAAATAATTATACTCTTTTAGGATCCTAATACGCTACTTTTTCATATTATTTCAGATTTAAAAAATGTTGTTTCTACAAACCATAATCATTAGATACTAACATCTAATGTTTACGACTTTATTGATGTTTTCTCGAGAAAAGCATTTTTTAAATATACAAAT
>JAUMHM010000083.1:13578576-13594396 GCA_032362435.1 Melikaiella ostensackeni
CTTGTCAAAACTTTTATTATATATATATATATATATATATATATATATACATATACATATACTTAAACTGGACTTAAAATGCAATTATGGTCATATCATGCTCGTGCAAAATAAATAAATAAATGAATAAATATACATATATTCACTTTTAAAAAAAGCTACGTATTATGAACGAGTGAGGTTAGATTCAGTATATACGTTTATGAATGTAATATCAGATAGTGAAAAAATTAGGTTAATTCAGATAATTATTTAATTTTTAAGTTAAAGAGTTCGCTTTGGGTGTTTCTCATATATTATGGCAGTTGCGAAAAAGTCATTGAAGCTTGCAATATAATTTTCAATTCGCAAACAAATAAAATTAATAGTGCGCGCCGCATTACCCATCAGATAGGGTAAGTTGACGCACGTGGACTTTTTCGGAAGACTTGATAATTAGGTAATTTAGTTTATATAGATTCAATTTACCCTATTAATAAAGCAAAGTTAGGATATTGATCTACGTGCTACATATTTTGCCATTTCATAATGGATTATATTTTTCTTTCTAACGATTGATATATGTTATGCACGCCGCATTATCCACCGCAGCCGTAATATTAATTTTGTAATAGTTTTTTCCTAATATGAAATTCCCCTGAAGTTCAAAGATCGAAAGATGGAAACTTCTATAAAAATGGTTTATTCTTCTTTTGATTAAGTGCATAAAGAAAAAAAAGGTTAATTAGTTTATTTTTCATCTATAAAACAACAAGGTAATCAGTAAGTAGGAAATACATTTCAATTCGTTGTCACGAATTAAAGAAAATATAAAAACACCTTTTTTTATATCTACTTATCTGGGTCTACTTAACAGTCTTTTTCTGCACTTGACATTAAATTATTAATCTCACTCAATATCTTCTATTTGATAAGAGAATTATCAGTACATGGAAAATTGTCAATTTGACTTGGAATTTCTCTATCTCTGTACATCGGCTATAATCTGAACCTTAATCGCAACTGATTTCCTCATCAGCGCCGGATAATAGCCTTGTTATTATCTGAGTTCATTGATTACCAATTGTTTTTGTAATGGCAATTCCCTAATGTGGAATTAGCTACGAGTGTATAAATTCGACAGCTTTCACGTTCCAAAGGCAGTTCGTTCATCTAACATGTTAAAGTCAACATTTCTCTGTGTCCTTCTTGCTGTGACTCACGTCCAAGCAGTGAGCGACGATTGGTGGAAGGATTCGATTATCTACCAGATTTACCCTCGAAGTTTCAAGGACAGTAATGGGGACGGTGTTGGCGACCTTGAAGGAATCACCAGCAAATTACAACACGTGAAAGACATTGGTGCAAACGCCGTTTGGCTCTCGCCTATCTACACCAGTCCCCAGGAGGATTTTGGATACGACATCGCCAACTTTACAGACGTAGATACTGAATATGGATCTCTTTCAGATTTCGACAAGCTTATTTCAAAAGCCAAATCACTGGGTTTGAAAGTAATTCTCGACTTTGTGCCGAATCACAGTTCGGATAAACACCCGTGGTTTAAGAGAAGCATACAAAGGATCAAGCCTTATGAGGATTTCTACGTTTGGCAAGATGCCAAAATAGTGGAAGGCGTCAGGAAACCACCTAACAATTGGCTGAGTGCATTCTCTGGTTCAGCATGGGAATGGAATGACGAACGTGGTCAGTACTATTTGCATCAGTTTGCCATTGGACAACCAGACTTGAATTATCGCAACAAGGATGTGTACAAGGCCATGTCTGATGTTCTGACATTCTGGATGGATAGAGGAGTAGACGGTTATCGAATTGATGCTATAAACTTTATGTTCGAAGATGAAAGTTTCCTGGATGAACCAAGAAGTGATAACAATGTACCAGATGATGACTATGAATCACTTATTCACATTTTCACTAAGAACCAGAACGAGACTTATCAAGTACTCAAATCGTGGAGGAAATTATTGGATGATTATGCAAATGTCCATAAAACTGATGCCAAGTTTATAGTAACTGAAGCCTACGTTAATCAAGAACTGGCCTTACAATATTTTGAAGCGGGTTCAAATCCTTTCAACTTCATGTTCATCTCTTCCCTAAATGAAGCATCATCAGCAGTGGATTTCAAACGAGAAATTGATAACTGGATGAACAATTTGCCCGATGGTAAGGTGTCAAACTGGGTTACAGGTAACCACGATCAACATCGAGTTGCCACAAGGTTTGGATCCAAGAAATCAGACATGGTCATTATGTTGGCTATGCTTCTCCCTGGAATCAGTGTTGTGTACAATGGGGACGAAATTGGGATGGTCAATAAACATCTAACCTGGGAGGAAACAGTTGATGTTTCTGGTTGCAATGCTGGTCCAGAGAGGTACTTTATAAAATCGAGGGATCCGGAGAGGACACCTTTTCAGTGGGACAATACTACGAGTGCTGGATTTTCTATAAGCCAAGCTACGTGGTTGCCGGTTCATGAGAATTATAAGACTCTGAACTTGGCAGCTCAGAAAATCACACCTTTTTCAAGTTATAAGTTTTTCAAGGCATTGGCTGCTTTAAAAAATATGAATCCTGTTCTTAAGAAAGGGTCTGTGGATGTTAGTTTGATCAATGAAAACGTGCTTGGAGTAATACGGAGACTAAGAGGTTCCTCGCCTGTAGCTGTAGTGATGAACATGGCGGAAACGGAGGTGGTTGTTGACGCCAACAGCTGGCTGAACATTCCTAGAGAAATGACTGTGTACACGTCGAACGTCGAATCGAAAATTGATGTTGGTACTTTCATCGATACCAGACGTGTGAGGTTACCAGCGCTTACGGCTGTGGTTCTCGTTTCAAAATCTCAAATGTTCAAAGTGTTAAGTCAAATGTGAAACAACATTACTTGGATAATGTATGATAAATAGTTCCTTGTCTCTGTATTTTGCATTTGCTTTGTGAGTAAATTTTTTTTGCAAAAGTAATAGAAACGAAAGTGAGACTCATAGCACTGAATAACATTTTTAGACATTGTTGCAATCCGATATTTTTGTTTATAAGGACGTATTGTATGGTAATGTATCAAATTCTTTAAATTAATTTTTTTAATATAAGGTGTTTTCAGATCTTCACGACTTTTTGTACAGAATTTTACCTGTGCCTATGTAAACGAAAATATTTGATCAATATTCAGAAATAAGTTTTCAAAAGATTGTTTTTGTTATGTTTTTGCCGGAGTGTCACTTTTGTTCGAATAATTTGTACAATCAGTAATAAAGATACTGTTTTGGAAAACATTCGTTAAAAAAACTTCTTTGATATAGCTTTTAGATTGATACAAACAAGTTTCGAAAAATTTTAATACTTTTTTCAACACGTATTTTTCGACTCCAAAACATATTCAAACATTTCAAAGAAATATTAAAAAATATTGGAAATTCTTACTTTCCACTGAAATACAATTTTGAAAAATCCCAACGCTTATTTGTTTAATGTACCTTTCAAGGTACAGAATGAGTAAAAAGAGTTCTTATGCACACTGTATGCCCTTGACGTGCAATTATACGAATGGATTTTCAGTCTCACTATAATCGAATAAATTCAATTACAAGCACAATTGGTAAGTACAATTTTTCGATTGCCCTCTAATAAAACTAAGTACAGAATATAATGGAAAACTGTAAACTTTCGAGGTATGTTATAAATAAATTTTTTAACCTGATTATGAAATGGAGGTCAAGAATGAGTAATTTTTAAATACATAACGAAAACATTTTTTTTCAGAAGTACTATAAAAATGTCAATAACAGAAATAACATTAGGTCTTCTCATAATAAGAATGAAACTTACATAAAACACATTATTTTTTATCTATACTGAGAAAAAATTTCTAAGAATATTAAAAAGTTACATACTTCACTATTATATAAATTAAAAAAGTTTTACAAATTAACTAAAAATTTGACAAACAGACGGTAAAGGGTTTTATAGATTGAAAAACCCATAGGACTGAGTACGTCAGGCATTACCTAAAGGCTTATTGAGAGTGGGGTAATCAAGGTAATTGAGGAAAGTGGGGTTTAGTCGAAGGGTTGATGTCTGTCGATCTCTCGCAGAAGAGGGGGGAATTTAGATACGTAAAGCCTTACGAAGTTATGAATGGAAAGAATGAATAGATATGCAAAGGTTTTCGAAAAAAGAATGTATCAACCTCATTCTACGTACACGCATATCCTATACGGTTCTCTATCCGGTTCCGAAAAAACTCATTGCTAAATCTAAATCTCTAGGATTGGAAGTAATTCTCAATTTCGTGCTGAATAATAGCTCGAACGAGTATCGGTGGTTTAAGAAGAGTATTTTGTGGATGAAACCCTATGATGATTCCTACGTTTGGCGCGACGCCAAAATAGAGAACAGCGCCAGGAATCCACCTAACAATTGGCTGGTTACATTCACTGGATCAGCGTGGGAGTGGAGTTACCAACGTGGTCAGTACTATTTTCATCAACTTGCCATTGGACAACCAGACTTGAAGTATCGAAACAAGGGTGTCTACAAGGATATGTGTGATGTTCTGATTCTGGATGGATAGAAGAGTAGACGATTATCGAATTGATACTAGAAACTTCAAGTTTGAAGATAAAAGATTACTAGATGAGCCGAGAAACAACAAAAATGTACCAGATCATGATCAGGCATTTCTGGGTCATATATACGCCAAAGATCAGGAAGAAACTTATCAACTTCTCGAATCGTGGAGGCAATTATTTGATTATTATTTAAAAGTACATAAGACTGATGCTGAGTTTATTGTAACTAAAGTAATACGGATCCAAAACTGATTTTAAAGCACTTGAAAGCAGGTTTAAATTTTTTAAATTTCATGCCTCTTATCTCCCTGAACAAAATATCATCACCAAAAGATTAAAAACGCACAGTTGATAACTGGGTAAAAAATCTGCCTGAAGATAAGATGTAATTGGGTCACAGGCAACCACGATCAATATCGAGACGATACCTTTTATGATCTAAAGATGATAAAAAGAATTATCATCCAAGAAAGCAGTCTATTATGTTAGCTGGATAACTGAAAGCATACGGGAAGTATAGGAAGGTTTCTCTGTGGCTCTTGCTGTGAACATTGAATATGGCGGATACGGATGTAGTTGTCGATGTCAACAGCTGGTTGAACATTCCTAGACAGATGGTTTCGTACAGACTGTACGCATCGAATCGCAAATCAATCTTAGCAGGCACTAATCTCGTGAGATTACCGAATTTTCCATTTGCTGTTCTAGATTATGTATTATGTATTATGTATTATGGCAATTATGTAAATTTTTCACTTTTATTTCCGCTCTTCCGAAATTCACGTTGGTTGATTTTTTGAATTGTTGTGACAATTAAAATGTCAAAGAAAAAAGAAAATCGACGTGAATTTCGAAAAGGTGGAAGTTGAAGTGCAAATGAAAGAGTTACGTAATCGCCACTCAGGTCTCAAGCTTTTAAAGAGAGCTGATAAACTTTAAAGAAAAACTGTACAGTATACATGTATGCATTTCGGAATGAAAATGTAAATGAACAGTTTTTTGAACATTTTCATATTGATCTAATGTAATATCGCGATCCTAGAGCTTCTTGAATTTTACAAGCCACTTTGATTTTAATTTGTTTCCTATTACTTCACAAAGAAAACAAGTGAGAATAAAGAATCATGTAAGAATCAAGTTCCATGCCATAGTTCAGTATTAAAATATTTAATGAAACAGAATAGGTTAAAACTTAAATCAAAATTCATCTTCTTTTAAAATAAGTATTTATTTACAAATGTTAATTATCTGTCTTACAATAATTTGCATATAAATGTTCTGCATGATTTGAAATTTTATGTTATTTTGAAAGGAAGATTGTACATTTATTATGCGTTTTATTAAAATTAGGACGAAATGATAGTAATTTATTTCAAAAGAATTGTAAGATCCTGAATATATGTTACATAGGTATCTAATCAAAATTTATATTCTGATATTTCAATAATGATAATTAGAGTTTCCAAAAGTACTGTCTCCGGTGTGGTAAGAAAATTATTTTTTCTTTTCATTAAGGAAATATTTCTGCGTCCTGTGAACTGGAATTGTGGGAGGAATTTCTGGTTTATAACGAATCTCATTTGTAGCTAGCTGCATTCCATGAATTCGTTATATCGGAGTTTTACTGTATCTAAAAGCCTCCCAATTTTAATGTTCAGAAGTCTTTATTATGTCTTAAAATTTTAATGCTGAAACTGTTTCTATAAAATTTTTAATTCAATGAATTCTTACGGCATGGCGCCGAGAATTCGTTCAAATGTCTAGGTTTATCAATTTGAAAATTAAAAAATTTCAAGATCTTAAAACTTGAGACTCTTGAACCTCGTTACAAAGATCATAATTTATTGAAAAATTATCATTTTTATTTGATGCACTGTGATATAAATTTGAAATATTTAAATTGAATACTGGTTTACCATTGTAGAACAGTTTTTGATTTGTATATTAATTTCAGATTATAATAAGTAAATTTGTTTGAAAGCTTCGTTTGTGAAACGCTTCTCTTTAAGAAGTGATGATTCAATATAATTATCAGAAAACTTTCAATTCTGAATAGCAATTATTTCAGTTATTTATATTAGTCATAACATTATTAATTATAAAAGTAGAAATTAAAAGGTTGAAAATATTTAATCCACATTTTTACTGTGTGGGAAAGAATTTAAAATAAATTTAACGTCATTAAACTTTGGCGGTAATACTTTTCAGACTTTAGTAATGAGCAAGACACTAAAGATATTGCCGAGGTGGAAGTGATTTTAATTTAGTTACTGGGGTCCACGTAGACGCCGAGGGCATCGAGAACTTCTCGCAAGAATAAAGAGTAAGAATTTGCTATGGGCGACTTGGTCATGTAATTATGTATGCCACGATAGCAATTATGTATAAGGTAGGTGGGCGCATGAACACCAAAAGCACGCAAGATGTAACTCCAGTGGATGTTTGCCACTTCAGTCTTGTAGAAGATTTTATCAAAACTTAAGGGCACATTATGTCGAGGGCATTATCGGTGAGTCATTTATCTCAAAGAACTATATGCTCCATATAAAAATCCAAATCTTTGTTTAGTATCAAGGCTACACTGGATAATAATAGGTATAGCGATTTAGAACAGAAAATTATACTTGAAATCCATTTAGTAAATGAGTATCAAAGTAGAAAGATAAAAAGTTGAGGAGTAGCTCTAAATATGTAAATCTGCATACAATAATTACTGTAATTATTGAGTTAAAATGTTATTGGAGAGTTTAATATTAAGTGGAAGACATTTTGCACGCACCACAGGATTTTTAAGATTTAGTGGAATATCTTCTAGGCCCTAGTTATAAATTTGTAACTTTGAGCAAGTTTAAATAACTCAGAAAGTTTTACTGCAAAAAGTCGCTTCTTTTTCACTTGTATGCATATTTTGAAATAAGAAATGCGAAGACATTTTCGTATAAATGTTCAAAAATAGAGAGAACCGATGAAAAATTAGTGAGTCATGATTTTTAAACAGATAACTTTTTTCCTTCTCAAAGCTTTATTGTTATCAAGTTCGAGTCCTCAGTAGTTGATTGGAAAATTAAAGAATCTTCAATGAACGCTTTAGGCTTGAGTCCCTAACAGTTACAGTCAAGTCTTCAGATACTCAAACCAAGGTTGAGTATATTGCAGCTGTTATGATTTATCGACCTGCAGAACCTTAAGCCTATTCTCAACTTAAACTTGAAATTTTTGATCTTTTTCTCAGTCTCCTGTTTATTATAAATATAAGATTAATCAAGTTTTTTTCTTATTGGAAATTTGTTCTTAATAGTCTCAAAAATGCAAGCATATTTAAGGTTCGCAACGATCCTCCAAGTATTGTGACTTTATGCAACTTCTGATTTGCCTAAAATTTTTGTATAACATTTTTGAGATATGAAAACTTGATAAATGCATTATTCACTGATGAGTGAGCAAGGATACAAAATGTCAAACAAAGTGACTTATACTTTCCTGACCAAAACCGAAGAAGTAAAAGCAGGAAACATTTTACATGTTGAAGTCTGTAAGACAACAAAGTTTCTTGAGCGAGTACTAAAACTAATTTTTTTTAAAAATAAAAAGACATGTATACATTTATTTTCCTTCGAGAACAATTTTGTGAACAAGCCCCTTTTCTCATTTATCCTATTCTCGATCACAACTTCTCTCTCATTCCTCTCTCATCATCATCTTTTACATCTCGTTCATATCCGTCGTCCCTCCTCCCTTTCAACAAACCAACTCTTCCACCATTTCCCCCTTTCCTTCTTACCCTTTCCTCGTCCTTACATACACCCATCTCCCATGAGCCCCCCAAATCTTTCATGCCCAATCCACTCCGGTTCTCATAATTCTTTTTCCCCTTTCCCTTCAAAAGCCCATCGACCTATTATCCCTGTATTCACTTTCCCTTGTCTATCGTATCACTCCCTCTAAACTCTTTCCCTCAACTAGCCCTCACCTCTTTCATAAACCACCTCTCTTCTCTCTGTCTCACATATCTCTCTGTCAATTACACCTTCACCTGTACCCTTCCTGCTCTTCAGAGGATAGTGAATGATTTTTTTAAGCTTGAGAGAAGTGCCGGTCTTATATTTTTCGAGCAAATATTCGAGTAAAAAATACGTGAGCTACGTAATGTGGCGGAGGTATCAAGGACTTCCTTAAGCTCAATCAGAACATGACATACGCTCTCTGACTTCGAATCAGTGAGATTTTCACTATTCCCATCACTAGTTCAGATTTTCACTGTTATACTACTGACATTTTTATGTTCTAGTGAAAAATCAGTGAATGTTAGTGAAGGACTTGGAAAAAATCGTAACTGACTTTAATCAGTGATCTCAAAATCACTGATTCTTTAGTGATTCTAATGTCATTGGTTGATTTAGAGAATAGTGTGGCTTATATCGCCACATCTTGGAGCTGCGAGTTGCACTTCGCAAAAGCAAACGACAAGTCGCGTAATTTGCTCCGATAAAAATTATTTCTTGTATACGTGGAATCTTAAAGAGAGATACTATTTAAAGTGATGTGCACTTATTCTGAGTGCATAATATGTATTGAGGGATTTAATCAACATTTGCGAATTAATGTAAACGACAGTTGAAGCATCATTTTCATTCATTTCCAGGTTCATATAGGCATCCGATTATTATGTTTCCAGTAAATTTTCTGATTACGAGAAACTCAACCGACTTCTAGCTATTTCAATAAGTGAATTTCCATTGATTATAATATAGAAGAAAGCACTTACTACAGAAAATGTCTCATTATGTTGGAAGGTTAAAAATTACCGCAGTTTTCCTTAGCGTAATGTATGCCCAAACCTTCCTCAGAGCCTATAGAAAAGAATAGTTTTGATCAACCTATAGCCGTGGAATAATTTTCAAATTTCGTAGTGACAAGTTTTGTTATGAACATAATCATTCATTGTGATATTGTAGTGCTTACAGAATTTTTTCTACTTTCTAACTTTTCACCGAATCTAGGAACATTAGAATGACTTTCTAAAAAATTTTCATGTAGCTCTTTCGAACACATTAATGAGGTTTTCTGGGCATCAGAATAATCGTGGATCTGATAATAAATCTGATAAGATAGCACCCTGCTATCTTAGGTTAAAATGAATTAAAATCTTCGTCGACCTTTCATAAGCTGAGCAATGAGTCGATGGAGGGGGATCTTTTCACGGCTGGGTGTGTCAAAGCTGAGCATAGAAGCTGGCATTGCAACTCAGGATTCTATCCATATTGAATTCCTAGCTGAACGGATCAAAAACGAGAATGAATAGACAGGAAAAAATCAATGTTCTCAGATCCACGATTAACCTGATTTTCGTGAAATATCAGGAGAATTTATTCGAAAGAGCGGAAACTGTTTCTACTGAATACAGACTTCATAAATCTTGCAGATAATCTGTAAATCTCGGAAATAAAGGATACAAATTTTATCACTCGTAAAGACCAGAAAAAAATTATTGACTACTTGAGGATAGCTATAAATATGACCCTTTTCCTGATTTTTTTACAAAGGCCGTAGCCGTGTAAGCATGGTTGAGCTACCCCCGCTTGTATTTGGTTCATATTTGGGAGGCCAGTTTCTACCATCATAAGACTAGTTTACCCCAAGTGTCAACTTTAAAGAAAAATCACCACGAAACTTATAAACAAATTTTGAAAAATATTAAAATTATTTTTTCTCAAAATTGGTTTAAACCGATTTACGTGGCTTAAATATATGCAGATGTTGTACAAGATATTAAGGCAATGACAAAAAATTAGCTTTCATTGAAAAAATTATTATAATTTTGTAACAATTTTTTTTCAATGAAGTTTTTCTTAGAACACCTCCACTTCTTCTGTAATATACTCATATCCAAGGTAACAACATATATTTTCTAGGATAAGATGAAAGGTATACCCTTCCTGAATGTATCGTGATTAATTGATTTTATTTTATTCCAATTCAATCTACGTAATACAGACCTTATTACACCTTTCTAGAATACTAGATTGACTCAGATATAAGAAATATATCAATTAAGATACATAACTCTATCTCCATCAAAAAACCTCAATAGGTGGTGGGTGGACGCAGCGCGCAGGAGGGCGAAGCCCCCTTTGCATACAAATACATATACATAATTTTTATATTATGCATATGAATTTGTCAAACAACCACCGCAGGGTCCCCCGGGAGTAATCGTTATCCAGAAAAATAACACTGGCTCCCGGTAAACCCGGTGTAAATCACACCCATGGCCACGCCTCACAACCATGAGATGGGTGACCACATGATACGGTGAAATCACAATAAAGTGCCGGCGAAACCCTCGTGAGTCTTACGGACACGGAGCGACCCAAGAATGACAGTTCTTTTGATCCATTTCGCAAGTGCCTTTCATTTTTCTGGCACGTGGGTATGGCTTCGAGGTTACGAACCAGTGACGATTTCGCACCTCCGAGAAAACCGATGACAAGGACAATCATTCTAGCCAAATATTCTTTGTACACTTCCAGCAGCTCCCGTATAAGGTCTCGATTCCTCTTCCCCTTTTCTTCTCCTTGACTGTGATGTTGGCGTCGGCAGGCGTCGAGAATTCGATTACGAACATCGTTCGTTTCTCTTTGTCAAGGAGTACGATGTCAAGCCTTGAGTGTACAACTTGTAGCCTGAAAGCGAAGTTCCAGTGCGCAGCTCCAGCAGCGCAGGGTCGCGGTTAACGCCATAAGAACGATAAAGATGGTAATAATGCACTCTTGAGGCCACATTGTACCTGTGGAGATACGTCGTTTCCGCGAGAATGGGACACCCGGATAGTATGTGCCATAGGTGCTTAGAATATGCATGACTCGCTGTGCACCTGTTGCTGGGAACTTCTACACGTAAGATGCGGCTGCGGTGTACCAAGATGGAAATGACACCATCCTGACACGCGAAAATCAAACCCTCTGTGTCTGAAGTAAGTCCGGATAATTTAAGGAAAACAAACGTTAACTTCACTGACGAGGACTGATCTTTTACATTCCTGTAAAAGTTTCTGTGCATTTCGTTGTCGCGGAGCTGTTCAGGGAAGTTGTTGACTAGCCCAGCCTATTTTCTTCTTCAGTTGATGTAAGCGTTTTTCTGTCTTTTGATCTATCGTCGGCTTTACCCCTCGATTTGAATTGGTCAAAGCCTTTACCGCATCATAAACTGAACAAGTGATAGTGCAGAGGTCGGACTCCTCCGAGAGATCCTCATAAAGGGCGTCATCCATTTCAGCCAGATCTTGGGGCATAAGACGAACATGGATGTTGATGTTTCTCCTCGTCCTGAAATCGCCATCATGTCTCGGGGGATGTCTGATTTCCGTGATTGATCTTAATGTCGCTTCCACTTCTTCGTCTGCGGGTTCTTTGCAGCGGTTGGGTAAGCTTTCCATATATATATATCCTGTTTGCCAGAGGTTGTCAGCGCAGTTTCGCAACCTGTGTTGTGAAACGTGCGAAAGCTCTGGGTGTCTCTGGCTCCACAGAGTGTGCAGGCGTGCCATGTAACCCTTGCGAGCAGGGATAATGCTGGCATCACAGCAATCCAGCAAGTCATCTCTGATTCGATCCGTCCACTTTAGACGTCGACCGTCTTGCCCATTCGTCATCATATTCCGATCCAAATTATTTGCAGCACCCTGAACTCTAAGGCGGTCGGCACTGTTTGCCCACCCACTGTCGGGTGCTCTGCGCGTTCGACCATTTTGAACCGCATTTACAACTGGTTTGGTATTGTCACACTTGTTCCTACGAGCAACTAGGGAAAGGGTGTGTCCACCCTTGCAGAGAATCGCATGCAAAGGTAAGGCTGCATGCTCTAGGAAGTCGCCCAGTATCTCAGAGTCACCGTAAAGGACAGCAGAGGTAAAAAACTTCCTCGATCAGCTCCACGACAAGAAAATGCACGGAAACTTTCACAAAAATGTTAAAGATCAGTCCTTGTCGATGGAGTTAACGTTAGCTTTCCTTAAATCACTCGGACTTATTTCAGACACAGAGGGTTTTATTTCTGTGTGTCATGGCGGTGTCATTTCTTCCTTGGTATACCGTAGCCGCATCTTACGTGAAGAAGTTCCCAGCGACAGGCGTAGAGCGTGCCACGCACATTCTGAGCGACCATGGTACATACTATCCAGGTGTTCCACTCATATGGGAACGACGTATTTCGACAGACACAGTGCAGCTCTAAGAGTGCTTCATTAATATCTTTGTCGCTCTTATGGTACTAACCGCAAACCAGCCCTGCCCAACGCTCCCAGATAGGTAGAGTCAAATGTCGACAGCGAGGAGTGCAAAATTTACTGGAACTACAAATTCGATTCAGTAGTCCGTATTGAACACTCGAAGCCTGACTTCGTGCTGCTTAACTTCGAAAATCGAACGATGTTCGTGATCGAATTCTCGTCTCCGGCCGACAACAACATCACAGTCAAGCAGGAGGACAAAAAGGATAAATACCAGGACTTTATAAGGGAGCTGCTAAATATATGCACTTGGGAGATGGATGCAGAGAGCTGCTATTCCTGGGTCGCTCCGTGTCCTCAAGACACACGAGGGTTTTTCTGGCATGTCGTTGTCATTTCGTCGTGTGCTGTAGCCAGGTCTTTTCTGGGTAATTGCTTCATGTTTTCTAGGTATTTTTGAATGGATCGAAGTATTTTCTAAAAACCAGTATATATTTTTTATTATTATTTTATTATTATTATTTTTTATTATATTTTATTTATATATATTCATCTAAATACCAGTATATATAAAATTTGCAGAAGCCAGGAGTACAATTGCTATATCGTGAAAAAGATGCTAGGCAAGGAAAGTAAGGAAAAAACCAATGCGGAAGAAGATGAAAAAATGCAATACGATTTTGATGGAAATGAGAAATGATTTTGGAAAGGGGTTGAGAAGATTAGAAAAGTAAGTACTAGCAGTGAGTAGGTCGATATTAGGAATTCTGATGGTGAAATAGTATGAGATTCGGACAATGTGAAAGACTGTATGAATAATTTTTTCAAAAAATTGTATGGAGGTCTAGCTATGGAGCATGGCAACTGTGACTCGGAAGAGGAAACATGAGACTATTCCGTTGTAGGTGGCGGAAGAAGAATCGCTACCGACTACATTATATCCATGATTAAGTATCTGAAGATATGATGAGGATTCTGGTGTGGATGGTATTACTGCTGAAATGCTTCAGAGCGGCGGAGGATATTTGTTTGTGTGGTTGAGAGAGTTTATGAATATGTGTGCTGTGAACGATGAGGTTCTAAATGATTGGAGGAAAGTGATTATCCATTTACTCTATAAGGGAAAGGGTGATAAAGGTGACTGAATTATAGAGCAGGACCAGATATTTGGCTCGAGAAAGACCATAGAAAAAAGTTTGAAAGTAAACAAAAGAGTTTTTTGTGCATTTGTGATCTGGGAGAAGCCTTCGATAAGGTGAATAGATCTAAACTTTGGGAAATCCTGAAAGAGTATGATGTGAATGGTTGGCTTCTAAAAGCAATAAAAGCAATACCATATATAATGGTAGTGGATTGAGTGTAGGAGTAAATTGAGAACTGAGAGATTGGTTTGATATTAAGCAGGGCGTTAGGCAAGGCTGCGTTATGCTGTTCTTAAGCATCTCAGCGGTGATAGCATCCACACCAGCAGCCTTACCATTCTTCAGTTTCTTAATCACGAATGTAAGGTCGTTGATAGTGATTCTTCTTCTGCCACCTATAACGGGATTGTTTGGGGTATCGTCATCAGAGTCACAGTTGCTATGCTCCATTGCTTGACCTCCATACGCTTTCTTGAAAAAATCACTCATACTGTCTTTCACTTTGTCCGAATCCCATACCATTCCACCATCAGCATTCTCAATTCCGACTTACTCACTGTTGGTACTTTCTTTCCTACTCTTCTTAACCCATTTCCAAAATCATTTCTTATTTCCATCAAAATCATATCGCATTTTTTCATCTTCCTCAGCTTTGATTTTATCCTTGCTTTCTCTCACGAGCATCTTGGCTTTTCTGTTTTTATCTCTATAACAGTTTTCTCATCTAACCCTTTCCTCATCGCTAAGACCTACAATATTCAACTTGCTCGGGTATGCATGCTTTTTCTCGTTGACAGCCACGCGGATCTCATTATTCCACCAAGCATCTCCAGTCTTTTATCGTACAGCGGCAGTACCGTACACTTCAGATGCACTGTTGAAGATGCTATCCCGTATCCCATGCTCCCCCTAGATTTTTATTGCCTAATTTCGTCTTCCAGTCTTCTTTATGATGCACTAAATATTCATTCAGCTTTTTACGATATAGCAATTGTACTTTTGATTTATGCAAATTGTCTATTCTAACTCGCGTCTGCTTCGACTTATTATTAATTCTTCTTCTCTTCCATCCTTGACATAGGTTCACTTTTGAAACTACGAGGTAGTGATACGTTACACATTCAGAACCTCTCATAACCTTTGTATTCCTTGCAAGCCCTCTCAGTCTCTCATCCGCTACAACAAAGTCAATGATACTGTGGCTTTTGTCTCTGCACCAATTGTACATGTGGATCTTTTTATGTTCAAACCACGTATTTGTACTAAACAGTCTTGTTTCTAAGCATAAGCTAATTAGTTTATCCCTATTATCGTTTGTTTTTGGATCTCCGAAATGACCCAGTACCCTTTTGGTACCTTCGCGCTTCACGCCAACTCATACATTCATATCTCCGAGTAAAGTGATTCTTTCGCCAGGATCGCAAGTACTTATGATATCATTAAGCGAGTCCCAGAAGGTATCTTTTACATACCTACTGTTACCACAAACTGGAGCGCAGCACGGTATAATAAATAGCATTCTGATTTCCACTTTCATTGTAAATCATAATAATCTGGGGGATACACATTCATGCTCTTTAACATGCTGTTTTACTTTGTTATTCATAATCAGGCCGACTCATTGACTACCATACGATTGATAATCTATTCCTGATCAAACTTCAAGTCCATTCTCTATCTTTCTTACCTCGCATCCCTTTTTCTTTGTTTCTGGTACACATAAAACATTTATCTAACTTGCGCTCCCTTAGGATTATTTACATCTCTAGCATTCTAAACACCCAATCTCCATGTATCGCCTGAAACTTTTCCGAGGGCATGTCTTTCGTCAACAGAAGTGTCAATCCTATCCGAGGCTACATTATTATTTG
>JAUMHM010000083.1:13744164-13759212 GCA_032362435.1 Melikaiella ostensackeni
ATAAGCATTCGAGAGCAAAGGTATTTTTTAATAAGATAAATGAATGGTGTAAAAATTTAGGTATTGAGATAAAACCTGTTTGAAACGGAAGCTGATAATCCGGAATCTTAACCAGAGCGGAACTTTTCTACCCTTTTAAAACTAAACCCGGATTCAAGAAAGAGGAGTACTTTATTTATCACAAAGTAAATAAACTAACCTTGAATTCTTATTGTTTAATTCCACGATTCTCTGTCTACGTGTACATATGTATACCCTATGTGGATTTTTTTACATTTTCCTCCTTTTTATTTATATAATAACCCAGTAAGTGAATGACTTTTGAGGACCTCAATTCAAGAAGAATTGTAGTTAATTATTGTTTCCGTTGTAGACAAGCTTTACACTAATTTAATAAATCCTAATTCACGTTAAATGTCTCTAATCTGCACTCGTTTGAAAATGTTGTAACATGTATCTGAAAGTGCCCTTATAAATAAATTAGGGACATTATTACTGGGTCTGAATATATTTCTGTACTTGGTATATTCATTGGCTAAATATTTTTTTAATTAAACTATTCATTACACCTGATAAGTGCAATCTTCCGTTTTATTTCTGAGATTATAAATGATGTTTAAAAAATTCATTTGTTATTTTTTGTTTTCACAGACGAAAACAGTGCGACAGCAACAGAAGATGAGGACGATGTTCGTGCCAGAGAACTGAGAAAACAGGAAGTATGGCTGAAGGTACCACCTAGCAGTTGTGACACGGACACCGGTTCGCAAACTGAGGTGAAAATCTCTCAAGTCTCTTTAGATAACGCGCCTCAAGAACCACAACTCCCTAGTGAAAGTGCTTCCGTAGTCGCTTCTATCGAAATAAACTCAATTTTGAACTCACATTCGACCCTCGTCGAACCCTCTCAACCATCACCGACTCCCAAAACCGTAGACAATACTAATCCCCAAGCTGTCATCGAAACATCTCCCCTACATACTTCAGAAAGTATCTTGAAAAACCAAACTGAAGTCCCAACTTGTTCTCCTGAAATTCGCCTAGAAAACTTACCTCATATTTCAGAATTGACGACTCTTGAAACCGATTCAGACCAAACGAATCTTGTAAATGGCGAGTGTGATATTAAGAACAATGATTTCGAATTTATTGAGAGTGAATCTAAATCGGCAAAGGAAAATGAAACAGAGTCGAAACTAGGACAAATTTCACTTCCGGATGCAATTCTTAGTAATCAAATTGATAAAACTGGAAAAGGTTTCGAAGATCTTAACTTGCAGTTGAACGGAGATAATTTGCCTGACCTGCTCACCTCTTCTCCGAGGCTAAGCAGGCAAACAACTCCTGGCTCGATTTCCGATACCAATCAGTCCTTCAAAACGGTTTGCACTACTTTATCAGACGGCGATTTGAAAGACGAATCTAGCGAAGTAGACATTTCTTTTATCGAATCTGCGAATCCTCATTCTCTTATCGAATTTGAAAACGCGAATTCTTTTATTGAATCTGAAAACACGAATTCTGAAACCCAGAGTAAAAGTAGTCTCTCTAACGAAAACAGCACATCGTTGAAAATACAAGTAAATATTAAAAACCTGACTCCAATTGTCACTGTGACGGCCTCTACTCCGACTTCCGAAAGATCAAACGATAATCTTTTTTGCGAATCTACAATGCTCAATATCCCCAAAGATGAGGAACATCGCCTGAGCGAACAGATTACTTATACTTCTTTTGATCATCTGAAGGAAGAATTAAAACAAAGAAAGGCAAAGAATAAAGCGAAAGTTAAGGAACTTCGCCCCCTCTCAAAAGAAAATGCCCGCGAGCAGATGAGCAAATATTTCGAAAGAAACCAATCAGAAAAGAAAAATTCTCGAAAATCGTCTTCGGTGATTGAGCCAGATGATTCTGAAGTTGAAGTAGTGGAGTTGCAGATCAAGTTAACGATTTCCGATAAAGTCGAGCTGAAGGATCTGTTGAAATATTTCAACAGAACAGACTCTATCAAAAAACGGGATCTTGATTCGAAAACAGAATAAAAAAAAATAGAGGAAAAAGTAGAAGAAAGGAAAATTGACTTGAATGTAGAATCTATTATTCAAGATTTTAGTTTTATGGACGAAATTGACTCTGACGCTCTCGATGAACAGTTTAGTAAAATAGAGAAAGAAAATGAAATAACGAATGAGACTGACAATAGTGATTTTTCTAATATTTTGTTAAATACATTCTTCTCGAAACCTAAAGTAGAAGATTTACTCGAATCTAACTTGGAAAGTTCACCCGAATTTAAACAAGTTCCTAAATTAGATAGCGAATTTGTTGATAATATTTCAAATGGAGACTTTAATTCTGATTCAAAAGTAGAGATGAATAATTCTAATGATTCTGTAAGAGAAGACAAACTTGTAGAAGCCTTGAACCAAAAAGAAGAAATAAAACTAGTAGTTGTAAATAAAAAGCACTTGAATGTCGAGAAACTTAATCTTCCTAAAGTTCAGAATGCAGAAATTCAGAAAGTCACTGTAGTCGAGAAGGAAATTCCTTCCGCTTCGATGACGAATGGGTTGGCCGAGGCTGATGATAATTCCTGTATAATCCCAATTAGCGTTCCTAAAAGACCTGAGCGAAAACATTACGTTCAAGACACGAAACTTCTAACTCCAGAAATTCCGAGGAGGAAGAAACCCGAAAGAAAGTTGTCCAACTTGTTTAATAGTTCGGATTCTGAACAACCGAACGAAAAATCAAAAGTTACGAACAACGCGCGAAATATTAATGAACTTGTCGACGTAAAAGCGAAAAATAATTTACACGGTTCCTTTGGATCTCTTGCGTCGTCGAAAGCCGAAAAGAAAAAGGACAAGTGTACGATTCCTTAGGATTTTCAGTTGTACACTTCAATATCTATATGCATAATGGATGTACTGTGATGCAAATATTTATCTATCCCTTATATATACGATTTAATATAGATTGTGTGAGATATATTTAATAAAGTATACAAACGACTAAACAATGGCTGATGGTGATCTGAAATATTTTTCAAACACCTCAAGACCATTCAAGAAGGTAAAGATTTTTTCTATTTGAATGGAGTGTCGTTTCACTAATACCGAATTAACTATGACTGAAGCGGTTTACTTGTATGTGTTTGTTCAGTGCTTTTGCTCACACCAGCAGTTATACTTACTGCCCTCGAATAATATTGTACAATTACCACCAGCCAATACTTTATTAATGTCTCACTATTTGACTCTAGATAGCAATATCGTTCTATTGTTCAATAGTTCTTTGCTAATATTTGTCTGTTCTCACTTCGAAACTGTCTTTCTGGCTTCAGTGCATTAACGAAATTATCTTTGAAGGGTTCTATCATTATTAAAATTATTCAGTTATATAAGGGTGTCGAACGGTTCAGTGTTAGCTTTTAACTTTTGAGAAACGTGATACATATTGCAATCATTTTCAGAGACTTTCCCTTTTAAAATCAATATTCGAAATTGTAGAATCGACACCCTGCATATTTATTTTTTCTTTTAATTTCATTTTTTTCAGGGACCGTTGCGAAACTTTTCTTTCGTGTAATCATCGTTGATGGTCCCTATTTTTTTCTTACTTATTTTTTTTCTTAATCTACGTTTTGCTATTTGGATGACGGGAAAAAGCAGCAGTTTCTCCCACTTCTAATAATAATATCGTACGACGAACTAATACATTTAAACAGATTGCACCCGTAACAAAAAAAAATCTTATAAACTCTTTTCAAATTACTAAATTTCTCTTCTTCCCCAGATTGCCTCCAATGAATCGGCCGAAGAGAGTGCAGAGAATTCAGCAACGGAGATCTCAACAGACTCGGAATTTGAACATGACGGGGCAACACCAACACAACACGAAATTCCAGAAATAACAATCAATGACGCCTTCATTCGGAAAACCCGTGGCGATTACGTTGAACCCAAAAAGGTGCAAGTTAAGAGCCACGTGCTATTATCAGTCAATGGAAATCTACTCGAAAAGAAGGACCCTGTTAAATTAAAGCTCTCGAAAATTTTAATCAACGAACCTTTGAGAAACCAAAGTGAAGTTAATTCGAATGTGAAACAAAACTCTAAAGTTCTCTCTCCTAGCCCTTTCACAAATACTCGGAAGGGAGATTATTTACTGAATCGCACTCATTCAACTGAAGGAATAGCCTCGAAATTATCTCTGGAACTTAAAAAACGATATTTATTAGGAGGCCCAGCTCTTGGTGGCTCTGTTATGAAGTCCGGATCGGCTTCCAACGTCGATACGAAGTTAAGAAGTTTCACCGACTCCATTTCTCAGCATCAGAAGCTTCTAAATCCTGCTCCTGAACCAAGTCCGACGATGCAAGCATTTCTGCAAGGCACTAAACTTGGTTCAAATAATTCTACACTCTCGCCTCTTTCTCCTACAATTCTTTTTGCAGCTGCTCCCAAAGGTTTTCCTGACAAATCAAAGATACCGTCCATTGATGAAAATATTAAGTCGATTGATTCCTCTGAAACCTCGAAAACCCAGCTTCCGGATTTAGTAAAGGAGACTAGTATTCTTAAATCAAAAACAGATTCGAATATCAGCTACAAAGAGAGTTTTAAGTGTGAAAATAGAATCAAGGACGAGAATAGAGTCAATGAAGATAACAGAACCAAAGAAGAAAAGGGAATAAGTGAAGAAAGGACTTCCGAAAAGTCAGGTGTCTCTCTCAGGAAACTCGAGGATGAGAAAACAGAGGTTAATCAAAATAAGAGTGATTGTGGACCCAGAAGTCCCTTAAACGAAACTTCAATTATTGTTCCGCAAGTTGATTGGAAGAAAAATAACGAAAAGGAGAGAGATAGCTCTGAGGATTCAGAGATCGACAGCGACTCCTTGTCTTCAAGCGACATTCATTTAGATGAAGAGGTAAATCAGAAGAAGATTGTGAATTTAGCTCCACCGAGACTGCAGATTCACAGCACAAATGGAAATTTGTTGCTGGATGAGACGAACGATAAACGAAAGGAAGTGGAGGACTTGAACAACTTTGAACCGGACTCGATAGAGTGCATAAGACTAAATGACAAACTAGAGAAAGTCGTAACTTTTGAATTCCCGAAGGAAATGTTCAGTAATCAGTGCGCCAAAGAGGTTGAAATAGTGAACAACAATCTCGAAAAACTCGAGTTGCAAGACGAGAGAAAAAGCGCCTGCAGTAGTCCAACTTCAACTGCTTCGATCAGCAACAAAGAAAGCGATTCTGATGACAATGATGTTACCACAGCTGCCTATACAGAAACGGAATATTCCGAATGGGCGAGAGATGGTGAAGCTATTGGTTCTGAAGATATTAGAGACGTGGAACTCAGCATCGATCCTGAATTCATCTCAACGAGAAAAAGCCGAAATACTTTCAACAAAAGCTCAGGCCCTTCAGCGAGAATTGCTATGGAGGAAGATGACTTAACTGACGCGGAATCAGAAACTCGTAGCAAGAATTTATTCACGAATAACGATACTTCGAAACTTCTTGCAAACGGGGAAGATATTGATTTTATGGACACAGATAATGAGTCCTTGTTGGATGATAGTCTTCAGGAAGTGGCGAATAATGCTCTTCTAAGGAATCGAGGGTACGTTGAGTTTGTGAATTTTAAAGCTTCGACGCCCACGAAAACTCAGAAAATTACAACCAATGCTCCAATCGCCAAAACCGAAATCGTAAACGACGGTTTAGAGCTAGATATCTGTGATAATGAAAATGTGATCAAGATCAATCCCATAACGATGGATGATGTGAGGGATAGGCTCAATGGTGCTGTAAACAAATTTGTCAACATTCCGACTGAGAAAAAGGACATTGTGAAGGACATAAATAAAGAAATGTTTCAGTCAATGGAAGAGAACAGTCTCTTGATCGTCGAACCTACTGAGGACACTACAACCAGTGAATTGATAACAGTCCTCGCGAGTCCGATAAATCCCCAAATTTTCACAGTTCCCGCCACACCAGAAACGCCAAAGAACGAACCAGTCCACGGCCTTGAAGATTCCAACAACACAGACTACTTAGAGTATGTAAAACACCTTCAATCCAGAATCGCCGAATTTAGCAACGCAAAGGACTCGATAGATGTGAGGAAATCAAAGCGGAAGAATTCAAAGCCCCTGGTACAAATTCGCACAGCTGAGATGATAGCAGAAGAGATAAAAAGTCAGGAATCTTACGGTAACAACTACAATTCCCCAGCGACTTCTCGGAAATTGGAGGAAATCACTAGAGAGCGTTCCAAGCAGAAAAATCTCATCCAGGATATTTTGATGGACAAGCTCGAAGCTCACAAGCAAAAGTCCGCAGAGAAAAAAGCAAAACGAGCTGCTAAAACTTCTTCTTTTACGAATACGAGTCTTTCTCCAGTGAAACCCAGCATCAGTTCCCCTACCATGGCACCTATAAAATTCGTACCGATCTCCATTCCCTCTCCAGCGAGCAGTCCTACTCGTGTAACATTCGCTGAGGCTAAGAAAGCTCTCTTTTCAGTGAATCAGAACGTCGAACAAATTCCAAGAGAAAGTAAAACATTGTCAGTTTTTAAACCGAGTGAAGCTTCAAGGATTTTGACACCTAGTAAAGAGATGATTAACCATGACTTTAAAACTCCTGTTGCTCCCCCGAGAGCGAAGCATGAGGAAGCTAAAAGAACAGCTGAAAAGGCGAAGCAGGATGCAAGAGAACGAGCGAGACTTAAAAGCGATGAAGATCTTGGGTTGAGTCCAGAGGATAAAATTAAGGAATTAAGAATGAAAGTCGCTCGAAGACGGTTTTCCACTGAAGAGAAGAAGAAAGCGGAAGCAGAAGATGAGGTTCAATTAAGACATTGGAATGTGAAACCTGGAAATAGATTGCAAACGAGCAAAAGTACAGATAATTTCAAAGGCATCGCAAAGAAAATGAATTTTGAAGCTTTTCCAGCTGCGTCAAACGCGAAATCGGTGGACGAGTTATTGCGGGCAACTGACTCAAATAAAGAAGAGGGATCAGTCGTTAAGCGGGATAAGAAGAAATCGAAAGATCCTGAAAGGAGGAAGAGCATCATTCAGGCTGTGTCTGATTTCTTCAAGAGGAAGGACCCCTCACTTTCTCCATCGAGCCCAAAAGAGAAATTGTCGATGTTCAGGCTCACCCCGAAGTCCAAGGACAAAGGAAAGGTAGACTGAATTTTTTATTTGTCACGTAACATTTTTTTTATGTTTAATGTACTATCTTATTTCTAACTTAACTTTTTACCGTGTTTCAGTTGTTTAAGTCATATTCGGATGGGTCGAATGTAAGCAGTTTACGATATGTATTCGTTGGATTTTTTTTTTAATTCAGATTTTATATTTGAATTTTAGTTACTTTTATATTTTATTAGCTGCTGGGTTTTGCAATCGAAATAATTGTCTAATTTATTAGATTTTTTTGGAAAATTACAATTTTAAAATAAGTTTTTAGTTCTCTAATATGTTTTTATTTCAGTTGGATTTCTGCTTGATTATAAAAAAAAATTACTTGCAAAGATATTGTTTTTAAATTCCAAGTTATTTTATTTTAAGTTTTTTATTGTTATTTAGTGCGTGTTGTGATTAAATAATTTTGCAATTGATAGTTGCGTTTAAATATTTGTTTTGCTTTGCCTGATCGGTATTTTCTGTTAATATCTTAAATGTTTCGTCTCAGTGTTGATCTATTGATTGATTTATTTATTTCGTGGATAATATTTTATTTATTTTCTGGGTTTATTTTGTACGACAGTGCTGCTTTTATACTATTAGATTTGTTTAAATATTACTAGTATTTTCTTGTGTGAATATAATATTTTTGTCTTAGGCGGAATATTAGAATGTAGAAATTTAACAAGTTTTTTCTTTTTTTTTCAGCTGGATAAAATTATTTCACCAAAGTATGACTCAAGGCCAAAAAGTGTTACCGAAGGAATGCTAGTCGGGAGTTTCTTCACTGAAATTCAGCCACTTGTTCCTCCCCTGCCTTTGAATTACGCAATGCCAACCACGCATATCTCAGGTAAGAGATAAATCTTACCAGGGAGGATAATTTTATTGCTAGGAGATAATTCTTTTAAGCGTCGATTTCTAAGCAAATTCCTTTTTTTTTGTCAGGATTAAAGTACAATAGATAAAGTATTTGTTTGCAGATGAGAGTATATCGGACGAAGATTCTAAAACAACTGCTCTCTCAACCTCACAAGCCAACAGAACTATAGGAGCTGATGGATCTTGCAACAGTATTCCTCGCAAAACTAGAACTGCGAAACGGATAGCAAGACAGGCACAATTAAAACGGTGAGTCTTTAAATTTATAAAATAAGGAATACCATCTTCTGGAATCATTAAACTCTTTAAATTTCATGAATTCACTAAGTACCTTTATTTTCAGATTACGAATGGCACAAGAAATCCAAAGAAAATTGGAGGAAATAGAAGTGAAGCAGAGAGAACTGGAAAGCAGGGGAGTCAGTGTCGAAAAAGCCTTGAGAGGCGAAGGAGGTAAAGATTCTACTTTCAAAAAGACTAATTCTCTAAACTTTCATATATTTTTAAATATATTTTCTTTCTTTTTTTTTAGTATGTTCTGATCGAGAAGAAGCTGATCTTTTACGAGAGTGGTTCGATTTGATGAGAGAACGCACAGAACTTCGAAGGTACGAGAAAGAACTTTTAGTGAGAGCACAGGAGGTTCAACTTGAGGACAGACATGAAAGATTGCAACAAGAACTTCGCGAAAGACTAGGTGATGAAGGTTAGTCTTTATTTACTATATTACCTAATTTCTAATTAATTTCAAATTGAAATTATGTACATTATTTCGGAATATTTTTGTTGCAGATAAAAAGAAGACGAGTGCTGATATGAAAAAAGAAGGCGAGATTCTAACGGAGATGTTAGAAATAGTCTCAAAGCGAGATTCCCTGATTGCGCTCCTGGAAGAGGAGCGACAAAGGTGGCGTAGACCCTCGTGCCCAACACTCAGTGTACCCACCAGATCTTCCAATTCTCCTTTCAATAATCCCAGTTCCTCTTTTTCCTACACCTACATCATACTGGCAATCCTATTCGCATATGTAATATCCTTTCATCTAACCGAATTTTTTATTGCCTATCTTAACGAGCCGCTAGTATTTTCGCTTAAGCATTAACACTTCTCTTTCCAAAGCTATTCGCCTTTCACTCTCATTGCATCTGCATGACTAAATTTGTTTCACTTTAGAAAAATATCAGAGATTAATTTGCTCACTAATAATCTGCTAGGCAGACGCGAAAGTTAGATTAGATCTGCAGATCTACTTAGATTAGAAAATTTCATGACATTTTTTCTATTTATGCATGCTTACTACGGAAGTTCTAATTCCGGTGCTATATTTTCTAGTATAGTAGTAATATATTTTTCATAAAAATATAGTACTATACTTTTACTTAAAAATTTGTGTAGAACTATGTTTTTAGTAGGATTTTTGAAACAGAAAGCTATTCTTGCAAACTTTGCTCTTGTAGTCAAAAATTGAGATATATTTTGATAATGATTTATAATTGGACCTGTTTTTTTTTGTGAAAATTGCGCGGTCTATTTAGTTAGTGAACTAAAATAGATGCATTGGATTTATAAATTCGATGTTGAGGATATTAAACTTTTAAACACGTTGTGAGTGTCAATTTATGTTTCTAATTACAATGGCAAAGTCATTTATCAGAAACAATTAATTGTAAGTGTATTACATTTTACGGGATTTTTTTTGTTTTATATAGAAGCAATATATTTTTTAGTTGAAAAAGTTTACAGAATATTTTTTACACGAAACATGTCTACATGTTAAGTTTGGAATTGTCATTTCGAACTTCATACGCTTGTAATTCTATTTTTCTAAATAGGTATTATTGAAATGAATGTTAACATAACGCTACTTGTTAAAAAACAAAATTTTAGAGAGAAAGATGTCTTAATAATTATATTGTTAGGATATTCGAAATTTATTTATTTTTTATAATATTTTCTTCCGTGACGATTAATGTCTAATTGTGATAGTCGCTAATCCTAAAAATGGGATTTAAAGTAAAATGGCGTTGCTACAAGCAATAAATAAGTGTATGATGTAAATATTACAAAGTAGCAAGCTTATTTATAGATTCTGAATATTAATATATTTTTTAAAATTAACACTTTTAACGATTACTATTCGATAAAAAGATTATCTGTTCTTAATTGGGTTGGTCTCAGTCACTTGAAACACAACGTTTAGTTGAAAGTGATATTTTTCTGCTAAAAAATTGTACAAAACAATTTATTGATTCTCAAATTTAAAAATCAAGGGAATCTAAAAGTAATGAAATAACTGAAAAGGAAAATAAATTTGTATTTGTGCCAGTTTTTCTACGTTTAAACTGCTTTTTAAAGCAAAAACATAGTAATTTTCGCTATCACCAGGGAATAGACACATTCTTTTCTTTAGTTCACGACCTTCAGACATTGATCCACCATCAATCGAAACAGACATTATCTCTTTGCACAAATCCACATGATAAAAATTGGGCAGAGGGTTAATAGGGATGCGCACAGCTTCGCTTTCTTTTGCACCTCTGGTTGTGCATTTGAGATGTCACTGGTAAGCCTGTGCTTCTTGAAATATATAAAATACGCCAGGACAAATTGTATTTCGAAGTCAGTTTCAAAAACACATATCAAAGTTTAGAAATTATAAGAAATAAATTTAGACATGCACGAGAATGTCGACTTTTTTTATTTTTTGCATGTCGCTAGAAAAGTAAAGTGTCACTGATATAAATTTATTTAACAACCAAACTTTTTTGTGTGGTGAAAACGAAAAGAAAAAAAATTTTGGGACAGAATGAAATGTAGAAAACCCGATAATTTTACCCAAAAATAATGTGCAGTCGGGCCTTAAAACTGCCGTAATCTTTGAACAGCTTTCGCTACCATAAAATGTTTACATTTTCGCATAATTTTTGGATTGCTTTAATTTAATAATAATATTAGTTCAGCCAAAATAAATATTTGTTTTTTTTCAGATATCAAGACGAAGATCGCGATCTTGAAGCTCAAATGCTAACTAAAGGCCTACGACTAACACCAGTCAAAACCCGAGATCCTAAATGTTCGGTCTAGTTTGAAAATTGCAGTATTGTGTAAATAATTTTGCCTCCTAAGCATTTGGTGGTCATCAAATTTTCAATTCACAAGACTGTCACTAACGGTGCGAGAAGCTCACGCATTTTATATAGAAATTACTGCAAAAATCGCTGTTTTACAATCCTGAATATTTTTAAAAGTTCTATTTATGTCGTACATTTCGTTTAAATGTATTTTCGAGAAGACTTGCAATTGCATTTCTTTTTCGAGGAATTGATAGCTTTAAAACATATTTATAAATTGTTTTCCTGAGTAATCACAATCATATTATACATATGTTTTGCAAGAGCCTAAATATTCGAAAAGAAAGTGCTTTATAGAAAGTTACTGGTTTCTGTAAAGGAACGGTACTATAAAGAATATATCCACAATGGCAAGTATTTATATTGTAAACTTGAGAGAAGATTCATGTTGTAGAGTACTGTCGATATTATTAATTATTGTGTAGTTGCTTTAGCTGCAATGGACACCAAAAACATATTTTTTGATGAATGAGCTTAGGATGAGAAACGAAAGCGTAATATGTACATTATAAACAGATTAAGATGTAAAAGTCTATTTTTTATGTTCGCAAAGAGACTGGAATAATTATTTTAATGTAGGTGTGTTGTCGACTGTTATAAGCTAAAAGTAAGTCACAATGTAAGTCCTTTTTACATAAAAGCAAAGAATAATCGAAAGCATATGTATACGGAAAATGGATTTGATTTTATCTGAAAGAAAATTCAATTCCAAATGAAAACTATCTGTACATTGAGGGAACTGCCAATCGTTTCTTGGTGAAATCAAGTATTGAAAATTCAAAATGTACATTTGAATGATTTTTTGGTTCGCTTGAAAACGCTAACTTGCCCTGGACGGATTAAAAGAATCGGATTAAAAGAATAAAATCTAGATTAATGAGATTAACTTGCGAACATTGTGTCAATAGTAATAATGAAAATGAGCTTTGTAATAGTAAAATTTAATCATTGTGAAATAGGAGTTGAAGTGTACATCTAAAGTCCTGATATCGCAGGTCGAAATGCTTTTTACAATATTTTGTGTTTGTAATAATCAAAAATTCACTCTTCATTTCTTTGGAGAAAATTTTATTATTTTACTTATTTATTTTTATTCATTTTTGTTTATGTTGTCTTCAAAGATAAAAAGTGGATTGATTTTATGGTTTTTTTCATGAATGTAGTCAATCTTTTTTTAGGCTTCCAAAATATTTTTTATCTAAAAAGTCACAAATCTGTTACTGCCAGTGCCAATGCAATTAGGGATTCGAAAAAATCATTTCCGCAAAAGGAAAGAAAACCCTCGGAATTGTGGTGTGGAATTAAAAGCGAAAGTCGACGGTGAATTGTAAATTTTTCTGTTTTCCCTGATTATATTCAATGCAATATTGTGTTGAACCTAGTCTTTTCAGAGTAGTCAGGTGTGCAAAATAATGGATGGCTCATAAAGAATTCAAATTAAAAACAAGAAGACATTCTAGGCTGATAAATAAATCGAGAAGCTGTCCATTTATTATTTGTTACTTTTTTGTATTTTTCACGTCATGTGTATGTTTTTGTAAATAGTCTCCTTAGTCACAATGTAATTATAATTCTTATTGTATGCGTGGCCAAGTGTACGTGAAATAATTTTTAAGCTCCTAACGTGACTAAGATAAGCTTAACATTTTGTTCTGTGCTAATTTTAATAAAGACTTTTATATTTATCAATTCAAATCAATTCCAAGTCACCCTACATTTAAAATTTAAACTTTAAATTTTTTTAATTTGGATGCTGAAAATAATGGATGCATATATTGTTCGTAGTTATTATTTTAAATTATTATATTATTAAGTTATTTTAAAAAATTAATAATCTTAATAATATATACAACAAAATATGCACCTATTCTGGGGATGCGAAAGGGTCGATTCTAATTATTTTTTAAGAGATGTGGAAAGATTCCGACGGATTTTAAAGATTTCAATGAATTTGAAAGGGATTTTAAAGATTTTTCACAATATTCCAAAATCCTTTGAAATTCCGTTGAATCTTTTAAAATCCTCTCAAATCCGTGGATATACTTTGGAATTTTTGAAATCTCTTAAAATCCTTCTTCCTTTGATATCTTATGTAATTCCTTCAAATTCCTTCAAATCGTCGAAATCCAATTAAAATCCCCTAAATTCCTTCAAAATTTATAAAAATCGTATATGGTATTCGTAAATTCGTATCTCTTGAAATCTTCAAAAATCGTTTGAAATCCTGTGATTTCTTTCGAATTATTTCAAAATCTCTTAAAATCCCTTGGGATCCCTTGAAATCCTTTTGTAATCTGCGGAAATCGCCCCTAAATCCTTTAAATCCATCGAAATTCTTTGGTATCTCTTGAAATCCTTTAAAATTCTTTGAAATCCCGTGATTTGTTTTGAAATATTTCAAAATCTCTTAAAATCCCTTAGAATCCCTTAAAATCCTTTGTAATCCACGGGAATCGTTCTTAAATCCTTAAATCCCTAAAAAATCCGTCGAAATCCTTCTGTATCTATTCAAACCCCTTAAAATCCTTTGAAATCCCGTGATTTCTTTTGAAATGTTGGGAAATCTCTCAAGATTCCTTGAAATCCCTTAAAATCCTTCGTAGTCCACGAAAATCGTTCACAAATTCTTAAAATCCCTAAAAAACCGTCGAAATCCTTCGGTACCTCTTGAGACCCTTTTAAATCCTTTGAAATCCCGTAATTTCTTTTGAATTTGTAGTGCGCGGAAATGGTTCATAAATCCTTAAAATCCCTAAAAATCAATCGAAATCCGTCGGTATCTCTTGAAACCCTTTAAAAGCCTTTGAAATCCCGTGATTTCTTTTGAGATATTGGGAAATCTCTTAAAATCCATTGGAATCCCTTAAAATCCTCTGTAGTCCTCGAAAATCGTTCATAAATCTTCAAAATCCATCGAAATCCTTCGGTATCTCTTGAAATCCTTTCAAATCTTTTGAAATCCCATGTATTCTTTTGAATTGTTGGGAAATCTCTTAAAATCCTTTGGAATCCCTTAAAAGCCTTTGCAGTCCGCGAAAATCGTTGATAAATCCTTAAAATCCCTAAAAATCCGTCGAAATCCTTCGGTATCTATTGAAATTCCGTAAAAGCTCTTGAAATCTGATTACACTCCTTCAAGTCCATAAAAATTATGTAAACTCGCTGGAAAAATTGAGATTCTCTCTGAAATTGTACTAGGTAATTTTTTCAAATTCTTGAAATCTTTTAAAATCACTTAAAATCTGTGAAAAGTCACGTCATCCCTTGGAATTTTTGAAATACCCTAAAACTTTTGAAATCCCTTAAAATCTCATGAAATCTCTAAAAGGCTCTAGGAATCTCGTTGAATTCCGTAAAAATGTTGTAATTCTTTGAATACTTTGTAGTCCTTTGAAATACCTTAAAAACCCTTTAAATTTGCTGAAATCTTTTCAAATCACTGGATATCTTTCAAATATTTTGAAATCTCGTTTACAGTGAAAATAATTGATATATTGGTGATATATTGAGTTAAAATATAAAATTTTACGTAAGGGGGGAGGGCACAAAAATCTTACGAATTATTTGTCAGAATATTAATGAAAATAAAAAATAAAAATTTGAATCTTACGTAAGGTACCAGTGATATTTAAAAAGTAAGTATGTAAGTATGTAAGATCTAATTTTTTTTTCGTGACTAACTACTAACCTCTAAGTAGTCCTAACTTAGCTAGCCTCGAATTGTTGACAGATTTTTGTATTTAACAAAGAAACAAAAAACAGTTATCACAACTACCATGAGACTGATTTTTAATTACCGTGTCATCTTTTATC
>JAUMHM010000083.1:13799066-13809083 GCA_032362435.1 Melikaiella ostensackeni
ACTTAACCGTGTGCGTTTTATGGGGGTTTTTGTGTAGAAGAAACTGGTTTTTTTTATTAAGATTATTAAAACGACTTTGCACTTAACTTTTCTTTATTGTTTATTACTTTTTGATAGTTTTTAAACGTTTTAAATATTTTTTTATCAAATAAGAGGATCGAGTCCTTTTTGAAATAAATAAAATTCAATGACATTTTTACAAAAAATATTCATTCTACAAAAAAACCTGTAGGATGGGGAGTTATTATATTAAAAAAGTATTTCGCAAGATTTTGATTTGATTTCCTGGTTGATGTGATACTATAGTCATCAAACTAAAAAAAGTCAGAAAAAAGTTTTTGTGATTTTTTTTTTATATTTAAGTCCTCGCCTCTGACCACACCACTATTGATACTGTTTTGCACCTTTTTTTACGATGCAACTGTTTTGCTATTTTGAAAAAAGTGACACTAATGCTACTATTTTCTTAAATTGCTCGCTAATGCAACTATTTTTTCAATTTGCATTTAAGCATATGTTCAAACTTCTTTGCTAGATTGGCTAAAATAACATATCCGCCATTTCAAATATCAAAATTTCAAAATATTTCAAGATTTTGAAGATTTCAACAGATTCTAAGGGATTTCAAAGAATTTCAAAATGTTTGAAGAAATTTTAAGAGATATTACAAAATAATTTACGAAATTTCAAAGTATTTCAAAGAATTTGTAAGGATTCCAAGAAATTTCAAGAGATTAAAAAATTTCGAGGGATTATAAAAGTGTATCAAATATATCAAAGGATTTCAAATATTCAAAGGGATTTTAAGGAATTTCAAAAGAGTTTTTAGAGAACTTTAGGGAGTAAATGAAATGAAATTTTAAAGGACTTCTAGGGATTTTATGGGGTCTCAGAGTATTTCAAAGATTTAAACATTTAAAAAAATTTTTTAGAGAATTATAGAAAACTTGAAGAGATTCAAAATTTTCTGATGAATTTCAAATGATTTCAGAGGATTAAAAAAAATTCAAGGATTTTTTATGGTCTTTACAAAATTTCAAGGAATTTTACAATATTTGAAGGACTCATAGGATTTTAAAGGAAATTAGAAGATTCTATTAGATTATAAGGAATTTCTATAGATTTTAAGTGATTTAAAAAAAATTAGAGTTTTCCAGGATTTATTAGTGGATCTCCACAGAATTCAGGGGTTCTTAAAAAATTTCAACGGATTTTAAAAGCCTTTATGGTATTCTAAAAGATTCGAAAGTATTTCACGCGATTTTATGGGAGATTAATATTCTAAACCAGATTTCAAAAACAATGAACTCCTCGCTTTAATATTTTAAGAAATACATGAAACTATTTTGTTACTATTTTTCAAAATTTATACTACTATTGACAGTATTTTGAATTTCTTAAATGAATCCGAGATCTGTCAAGATTTTAAATTTGCCTTCAAACTATTCATAGAATCATAGATCATCAAAAAGATACTTTCTTTAAAGAAATATTGAGCTCGACAACTTTTAGGTTGAAGAATTTATTGAAGACAGTGGAGACTCACCGCGGTTTTTTTATATTGGGGGAATGAATAAAGTGTACGCGAAAAGGTGACAACAGACAGACGCCATCGTAAAACCTATTTTTTCGGATTCAGGGGTCTCGAAACACGGAGGTTTATTTAAATCCGCGAAAGTCAATTTTCACATAAAACCAATGCTGAGATGAGAATATAAAAAAATATATAAAGGTAGTCTGGTGTTGAAATGAGTTCGATTCGAAGCTTGAAATCATCCTGAAATGAAAGCGTTCTCCATGTTCCATGCGAAACTACGAAGTGGCAACATCGAAGGGGCACGACAAATGGAGTGGGGGATCAGAGGGAGCTCCTCTGGACACCCCCTACCGGTGCGTTGTGCGTGCGTGCGTGCGTGCGACACGGCGCGTAGCGCCTCAGAATTTGGTACAGCATACCTTACAGATACGCATAGTATGTGCATTGAAGTAATGGAGTAGTAACTGACTTTTCACCAAGTTACTCCGATTCGATTGACAGTGTTATTACCAAGTGATAAACAACTACTTGACTCCCAATCGATGTAAACAAGCTCAGCTACGTGAGCAATATCGTTTGGTCCATTTTTTTCATTATTACGACGTTCCTGCTTTTGCGTCCGTGTTTAATGTTACGAGGGAAAAAATACTTGCCACGTACAGTTCTCAAACTTATTCTCAATATGGTGTTATTCTGGAAAAAACTTTTTGCTCCTCTTCTCTCGCTACCGGTTTCAAGTGACATGTGGCTCATAGGTACGAAAGTCTAGCGGCGGTTTCGTGTCAAGTAAATTTTCAGATTTTATTGATTTTCTTCTAATCATTTTTTACTTAAAAATTGTTCCATTTGTTATAGGACCAACAACGGCATAACGAAAAGCAAAATGTTCAGTTTTCATAAACCGAAGGTCTACCGTTCGAGTCAGGGATGCTGCATTTGCAAAGCAAAATCAAGCAGGTAATTTAAGATTTCAAAGTTTTCTTAAACTCGATGAATTTCGAGACTCAAGTTTGAAATTAAAAATAACCTAACGAAACACCTTGTTTATAGCTCGAGGTTTACTGACAGCAAAAAGTATGAGGAGGATTTTATTAAGTGCTTTGAACTAAGCGAGCGACGCACAGGAGAGATTTGCAATGCGTGTGTACTTTTGGTGAAAAGATGGAAGAAATTGCCGGCTGACACTAAAAAGAATTGGAAGCACGTGAGTAAAATAATTTAAAATCCCTCCCTCTCGTCTTATCAATTAAATAAATTAACTATTCACTATTGATTTGATTCTCCCTTACAGGTTGTGGATGCACGTGCTGGTCCCGGAATAAAATCGCTAACGAAGTTTAAAGCCAAGAATAAAAAGAAAAAATTGCAGGATGAAAAAGACAAGCTTGAGAAACTTGTCAAGAAGAAGCACGTGTACCTAAAACGAGATAGGGAGCAGAGTCCTGCCATGAGCGATGATTTAAATGGTTAGTTCAATAATATACTTTTATGAATTTTGTCACCTTTTATACTATTTTCATGTATTAACAAAATTTACATATTTTAGATGAAGACTTCCATGGTTCAGGAAGCAAAAATTCGAGTCGAGCAGGAAGCCCTCAGGAGATTATTTGTGAGACTTCGATCGAAGACAGTCTGCTAGCTCTGGCTGTGGCCTACTTCAAACAGTGAGTTATTCTTTTTATCTTATTGACGAAAATATCCACTATTTAAGTTGCAACCAACATTAACCAGAATCGTATCTTTCCAGGGAGGCAATTTGCTGTGGAATGGTATTCAAAGGCCAGAACGGAGAAGTCATGATAGACAAGAACCAAATGAAACCTTGTTCTGTAAACGTGGTCAAAGCACAACAGCAGCAGATGACAGTCCTCAGGAAAAGTCCGTCTCCTGGTTCAGCGTCGACGAGTCCTTCGCACAGTTCCGCATCCACTAGTCCCGCTCACAGTGTGGAATCAACTGTCGAATCGTATTCGGACTCTGGGTATGATGATTCCAATCCTCCAGTCGGTGAGAGAAAACTAACTAAAATTATTCAAAATCCCGCGCTTGGAGTTAAAGTTCAGCACTTAAAAGGTGTGCAGTTGAAGGCCGTTCCGATTGATGAAACTGTCCGATTAAAAAGCCAAGAGGTGCCAATGAATTTGGTCCCGATGAAGCCGATCTCGATAATAGCGGCGACCAATAATCTCACCTTAAGCGATGGTACTTCGCTCCCAATTACTCAGTCCAATTCAATGGCGATCACATCCAATCCACTCGTAGATTTAGCTATCCATGCATCTTGCAGGCAACCTGTCTAATGTCAGTCACCCGTAGAGTCTTAATTTATTGTTTCTGATGTAGTTAGGTGTACGTTGCGTCAAGGACTTACCCCTAAGTGATCGCATACCCAGATTCCCAGGGCTATGGACGGGCTTGTCCGAAATTTTTATTGTGTCAAAGACAAACTAGAAAGTTTATCAAATGATGTGAAAGGTGATCATTATGTCTTATAAGATACGATGCGAAAGTCAAACTTCTCGATCCAGGAGGCGCCTTCCAAAATGAATTTCAAATCTCGTCATGGATCGGGATCTTACTTTTGTTTTACTTGAAAGAAAGACACACTAGGATTTACAAACAAAATTATGAGCAAGTGTTAAGTAGAGATTCTCATAATCTGCCTCACGAGATTGTTAACTTCCCACCGATCATGAAATTCGTGGAAGGTTTTCAGATTATAAAAATTAAATTAATTATTGTGGCAGTTCCTTCTATTTGGCTTTGCGTTTTGATCGTTAGTGTTTTGTGTATAAAGGTTATCAATATCCCATCTACAGCTTCTGTTTTCTGCGCAGTCTCGCACTACAGTTGCACGTTTATATAAACACCGTATGTATATAATTATATATATATATATATATGAACATTGTACAGGTGTTCCAAGATGCCAATCAATTTTCTAACACTGGGTCCAAAAATGGCAAGGAAACTTGTTATTTAAGATCGTAGTATCAACATGTAACATGCATTTGAAACGAATCGTGCAAAGCTCCATGACAATGTGTTCAGATGCCAGAATTCTGACCCATTTATAGCAATAATGAAAGTAAATTTACGATAAAGAAGTAAAACGAAGTCTGTTTTGTGGCGTCATATCACGATAATGTTGATATTAGGCTGTATTATCAGTTTGAAAAAAAAGAATTCAATCAAAGGCAGCAACTGGTTTGCCAAATAAATATTTATTGTTATCTGTAACTTGATGTTAAACTGCAGCTTGGTGCAACTTATGACGTCACAAAACAATCAGAGTACCATTTCTAAACGTGACATACTCGTAAAATGAAAAAAATATATGAGGAATTTTAGCAGTTGCGTTGCTCGGGTGTTTATTAAAAGGCAAAACTGTGAATTCGCATTTAATCATTGTCGGCGTTGTTTTTGCTCATCCAATTTTTAATTTTTTCTCCATGATTTTGTGTGAGAGAATAATGTAGCATGTAAATATTCATTTGTTTTTTTAATACATCACTGGCAACGCGATATATAGTTAGTTCCTAATTTTTACAGATGGGCACATTATCGAACAAAAGCACAAGATGATGGTACCTGTCCAAAGAATAGATTATTTACTTGGTTTTGATGCCAAATTGTTGGGTTTTGAACCAGTCTGGTTTTTATGCCAATCTTTTTAATCATTTACAGATAACTTAACCGTAAACAATCATGAACTATAGAGTCTTCTTAAAAAGAGAGTAGTGTTTTCTAACAGTTTTTAAGCCGCGATAAGTAGTATTGTTTCGTTTTGGTAGACTAGGATTCTGAAAAGCGATCACTGTTAATAGGATATTTTACACGATTACATTTACTTTAAATACACCAGACAAAGATATAAATATTCATATTAAACTGTGTGATTCAAAGGAATAAGAAGACATTTTAATGGAGATGTGGATTTAAATTTACTACGTGCAATTGTAAAATGTGCTAAGAATCTGTCAAGTCCCTGTTCTTATAACGTGACGCGATTCGTCCATATAGAAATTAATTCAAAGTCTTGGCTCAGTGCAAGCCTGTGGAATCCAGGTTTCAGTGTTGAATTAAAAAAAAGCCTACTTCCTTCAGGGTCGCCACTTTATTTTCCACTGGGAAGATTTTAATTTTTAGGATAAAAGTACAGTAATTTATTTTTCATATGGTTCATTCCCGACCATTTTTACTACTTTTTAAAATATAAAGGTATAATAACTGGTATTTTTTAGTGATTTGAGTGGCAACCCCTGTTTCTTATCAGCACATGCGCTCAACGGTCTCATAAACTAAGGTTCACCTGGAGGTACATAATTTTTTAAAATAAGTAATAATAATTAGTTATGTATTTACTGCTCACCTAACTTTCCCGAACCCACGCTGACAATCGTAAATCAAACATCGAATAAGGAATTTGTCGGGGGACGATGCAAAGTTCCTTGTCCTTCAACAAATTCGAGTTGTACATTTCTTTGAATTAGAAGAGTTTAATGATCTCTTTACTGTGAATGATAATCTTTCTTTTGTCAATACAGTATAATTTATACGTATGTAGTCAGGAAGACTTGTAATTCGAGTCAAGGAAGCTCGGCAAATTTGTGGAATTTTCTTTATATTCAAAAATTCAATTTGAAAATTACTTCTTTAATTCTATTTACGACTCTTCTTTGAGAGAGAACAAAGTGCAATGGAGTCTATCTGTTTAGATTCAATTGTCGACTTGATTTATTTATTTTGTGATTCTCTTTAAAAAGCAGTACTATTCATTTTCTATGTAAATTTATATATTTTTATACAGGCTAGTTTTTCGTTTTTATGTGATGAATTTTGAGGACGCACTGCCGGGAGAGAGAGAGAGAAGGAAGCAGTGTTCGATTCCAGATTAATCTGCTGGCAATATTTCGTTTAATAATATTTATTGTAACTTTCAAGTGTGTTACTTTTTTTTATTTAATACTTAATTGTATTTGATACTTATTTTTTATAGAGAGAGACGTACAATGCCGAGTGGTTTTGAGTTATGATAATCATCAAGTAGAGTCGTTTTAAAAAATATGAAAAGGGCGAGAAAAAATAAATTAGGTATGAGTCGTACCGTGGTGCTTTCGTGGGTGTTGGTATGCTTTTCAGCGCATAACAGTCATACAGTGCAAATTTTCAACTACCGTTTTGGTAGTTACTTATAGTACAATAACGAGATACCAATCAATAGATAAAAACACCTACAGTTTCAGTAAATCCGATAAGTGAAAAAGAAAAAAAGTTTCGTCAATGCCAAATATCTTCATAAGAAAGAAAAGAATGTAATGCAGAAACCAAAAGCTCTGATAAAAGTTGTATTTTTCAATCAGGCCGATATTTATCAATGCCCACAAAACGTGTTTAACAGCGTTTGTATTCGACTTTTATAATTAGGCAAAATCTACGAGAGGAGTGGACTGAGGTGTTGTTTAGAAAGCATTGCGACTGAGAGTTGGATTCAGTATTTTATACTCGATTTATTATACTGGACAGCTTATAATAGAAAAATTACGAATGCATTCGAGAAAATGAGAGAATAAAGTGGAAGCCATAATACGGTGAATACACTTTAGCATCACAAGAAATTTGCGAATAGAATAATCGAAAAATTTATATATTAGTTTATATATAGGATTATATAATAATTTATATAAAAGGCGGTATGGTTTGTCGATTTTCGAGAATCGTGGCAGGAAAGTCATTTTTATAAGAACTGCTATTAAGTACGGTTTTTATACATGATGTGCGAAATTTTGTTTTATCGGGACTTTCGAGTTGCGGATTTAATCTATCGACTGCAATTATTTGAGTGAAATGGGCACATAATCAATTTCTCGGGATTGACGATGAGAGGAATGGATGTAAATATTGTATTTTAATCTTTAAAGAGAGTCAAATTCTCGCACAAGTTTCCATTGATATCCATTGAATGTCATAGAATTTCTACATGAACCTTGAATAGGATTGTGAGACTGATCGATGTATTAAGCAGATAACTTTTATTTACATACAACTATTAGAAATAAGAGAGATTTGTAAGATTCGTACATATGTGAAATTTCTAACGATAACAAACAATGACTGCCATAATTATTATCTCGTTATCTCAGTGGTTATATCCGTAAACGTATACTATATTTGTACATATTGTGTAAGCAACTAATGAGGTGATTCTGATCATTCGATAGTTTATATTGAGATTCTTTCCTTTCGACGATCCCATTAGTTGCTCATCGAGGTGAAACGCATAATCCTGTACAATTGTACATCATTGTCAATAAATTGATTAATTTTAAGTATCTATCAGTCACACAACGCCAAGTACAACCCAAATGTAATAGACTCATCGCCCGAAATTCTTAACGCCCGTTCACTAATCGTCTTTTGTACATTATAATATTTAATTAGGAATAATGTATCCGTAATCCTCGCGATCGAAAGTGACCGTTAGATAGTGAATCTACGATATATATGTAGAAGAGTATCGAAACTAGGAATCGTCATTCAAATAAAAAACGAAGCACAATAATTTGTTTCGTTTGTGATTTCTAAATAATAAAAAAACGAAAATTTGGTGACGAATCCTGATCGTTTAACTCTTAGTGGATTTGATACTGTGGTAAAACCAAATTTGATAGAAAATTGATATATGCAGAGATTTGCAATATATTTCTAATTTTCGAATCGCGTTTATCGCTCTTGTGAAAACTCGATCGAGTCTTTGTGATTTGACCGGCACAAAGCCTCGAAATTTTCTTGATGCAACTTTTCATTCTAGTGCGACCGTTATGACGGTCCCGTGATATAAAGTTTCTAAACAAAAAGTGAAACCACCATCTTTGCTACTATTAGGTATTTAAATTTGAGGAAAAAACGAGAAAAAGAAAAAATAAACTTAGAAAAAATTATACAAGCTCGAGAAGATCATCGCCTAATGCAACAAGATTTGCATTAGCAATCGAAGTTTTCCTATTATTTGGAAAGTACAATGTAATTACTAATCGGCGTATCATTTTTTTTTACTTTATAATCTTAATGCATTCTTATTAGATAATCCGAGTACCTATCTTATACTGTTTTAATGATCTGATATCTGTACCGTTTACAATATGTATCGCTGTCTTATTGTGTACATTGCCACTTTTCATAAATCACTTGTTCGCAGTAAAATGTAGATAAACTGTGCGAAGTATTATGTATTATTCCATTAAATTTGTTAAGCATTGATTAAAGTATTGTGTAAAAAATAATTATAGTTTCTTGTTATTTCTGGGATGGAGCATCGCCTTTGGTAACTAAAACTGTTTAGGAAAAACATATTTTTCTTTAAATAATTAAATAAATTAAAACTAGTTTTTACTGAGTTAGACGATTCTTAACAGTATTTGCTTCTTGTTGAATAAGTAGATATGTATTTGATATCGAATTCGAACAGAAAATCTTAATTGTAATTTATTTTTTTAGGTTTTACATTTTTCAGAAATGAGGGATATTTTTGTCTTGTAAGGAAATATCTATCATCTGTTTATTTCCTAATGAAATTATTAAATTGAACAATTTAAATTTGAAAAGACAGATTGAACACTTTATTTCTTGGCCATCAAATAAAGTTTTTATTTTATATAATTATTTTTTTATTAAACGATAAAAACTAGTTTTTACTGAGTTCGAATTTGATAACAGAAACATTAAATTATTTTTTTAGGTTTTAACCTTTTGCAGAGATAAGGAATATTTTCATGTGACAAGGAAATAACTAAAATCTGGTTCGTTCCAAAAGTAATTATTAAATTTTCACATTTTTATTTTCTATAATTTATTTTTTTATGAATTTAATTAGTGTGTATGTCCCGCTTTAATTAGCCGACCGTAAATATCGAACTGTTACTTCTTTTTCTCACGAGAGAGGGAGCTAGTGATATTGTTTTTCTTATCGCGTTAATTTCCAAAAAAATACCAAATTGCGAAAGAAATGAGGTTCGTCAAGCCGAAATTGATAACGTTTGATGTTGCTGGAACTTTATTGATGACGAAAGGGGAAAAATTATACGCCGCTGCCGGAGAAAAACACGGTGTTTTGGTTGATTCCAGTCAGCTAGTGCGAAGTTTTAAAAACCACTTTAAAAAAAATTCCAAAGAACATCCTATTTTTGGTGAACATACTGGTTTGGGATTGGAAAATTGGTGGAGAACACTTGTTTATGGTGTCTTCAGGGACCAGAATTCTAATATTCCAGAGGAAAAACTTTCAAAGGTAATTAATTATTCATATGTGCAGTAGATACACTGTAAAAAAATTTTACTGTAATTTTACCACGTTGAATGTGGGCCCGATTATTACCAACGTGTAACGTTGGATATTCACAGAAGTCGGTGACTTTACTTTTAGGTTATGTGAAATCACAACTCGGTTTTGTAAATTTACAAGCTGGTGTGAATTTTCA
>JAUMHM010000083.1:13842306-13861684 GCA_032362435.1 Melikaiella ostensackeni
TTTGAATGCACTTGAGTTCTTCTGAATCCACTTTGAATTCTTATGAATATTATCAGATTCTTATTCACTAATTCTATCCACTCCCATTTACCTGAATTCAATGGAATATTTTTGGATTTTAAAAGTTCAGTTCCATTCACTTGATTTATTTTTAATTCATCTTGAATTTGTATGGTTTTCATCAAACTCTCTTGAAATGCCATGAATTCTTCTAAATTCACTCCAATTTTACTGAAATCAGTGGAATATTTTGGATTCAAAGATTAAAAAAAAATTATTTGGTATTTATCCTGAATTATTTTTAATTATTTGGAATTTTTTGGAATTATTTCGAATTCTTTCGAATTCGTTTAAATTTCTTCGAATTCTTTTTAATGCTTTCGAATTCCTTTGAATTCTTTCGAATTCCTTTGAATTCTTTTGAATCCTTCCGAATTCTTTTGAATCCTTCCGAATTCTTACGAATTCTATTAAATTCTTTTAAATTCACACAATTCTACTCAATGAAATGGATTTTTCAAATTTTTTTTTAATTCACTCTAAAGTCTTTTAAACTCACCTTCAATTTTTAGGCATTTCATCAAATTCGTTTGAATTCCCTTGAATTTTTCTAAGGTCATTCCAATTTTACTAAAATCCTCGCTAGAATCAATAGAATTTTTTGCATTTTTTTCAATTCATTTGAATCCTATTGAACTTGACTTGAATTATTTTGAATTCTTTTGAATTTATCCTGGATTCGTTCAAGTTTACCTGGAATTCTTATAAATTTAATCGAGTTCCTTTGAATTCAAAAGAACATGCGTCTCTTTTGGACACTTTTTTGCTTTAAATGGGTCACTTCTTCACCTTTTTCAAGTAAATTAGGCTGTGGCTGCAGCCCTGTCAATCATACTTTGAATTCATATAAATTTCATCAAATTCTCTTGAAACCCCATGAATTTTTCTAAATGCACCCCAATTTTACTGAAATCAATGGAATATTATGGTTTAAAAAATTGTTTAAATTCATTCGAATTCATTTAAAATTTACACTAAATTCTTATTAATTTATCCTGAATTACTTTTAATTCTTCTGAGTTCTTTGCAATTCTCTTGGATTTTTTAAAATTCTTTTGAATGCACTTGAATTCTTCTAAATTCACTCCAATTTTACTGAAATCAGTGGAATATTTTGGATTTAAACATTAAAAAAAAAATTTATTTAGTATTTACCCTGAATTCTTTTAAATTATTTTGAATTCTTTGGAATTCTTTCGAATTCTTTTGAATTTTTTTTAATTCTTTCGAATTCTTTTGAATTTTTTTTAATTCTTTCGAATTCTATTGAAATAAATTGAATTCTTCTAGATTCATTCAATTCTACTCAATTCAATGGATTTTTAAAGTTTTTTTTTAATTCACTCTAAAGTCTTTTAAGCTCACCTTCAATTTTTAGGTATTTCATCAAATTCTTTTGAATTCTCTTGAATTTTTCTGAATTCGCTCAACGTTAATAAATTCAATGAATTGTTTAAGTATTTTTGAATTTTTTTCAATTCACTTGTATTTTTTTTAAATTACCTTAAAATTTTTATGAATTTCATCGATATCTTGTCATTTATCTTAACTTACTCTAAAGTGACTCGAATTTGATTTAATTCTTTAGATGTTTTGAATTTTTTTCAGTTCACTTAATTTCTTATGAATTTCATCAGTCTTTTGAATTCCCTTGAATTTTTCTAAGGTCATTCCAATTTTACTGAAATCCTCACTAGAATCAATGAATTTTTTTTGCATTTTTTCAATTAATTTAATTCTTTTGAATTTGACTTCAATATCTTGAATTCTCATGAATTTATTCTAAATTCGTTCAAATTTATTTGGAATTCTTATAAATTTCATCAAATTTTTTTTAATTCAAAAGAACATTAGTCTCTTTGGGTCACTTTTTTGGTTTAAATAGGTCACTTTATCACTTTTTTTCAAGTAAATTAGGCTGTTGCAGAGCCCTGTCAATCGCAAATTAAAATCTCTAAAAATCCTTGCACTTAGATAGCAAAAAACAAGTTTGATATTCTAAGTATTTTATCTTCTTTCCTTGATACGTAGTTAAAACCATGATTAGGGACAAATAAATTACAGAGATTAATCTTACAAAATAGAAAGGGAAGTTTTTTGAAGATCGAAATGAAACCTGCTTTCTTATGAAAATTTGTTGTGTACTAAAAAAGAAACACCCAAAAAGTTACGACTCATTATAGACAAATGTACGGTAAATGTACAACAAAAAGAAAAAATAGGGAGAAAAAGAAAGAGCCAACCATACCAACCTCACTCTTTCTTTTCTCCGTCTTTTTTATACTATTGGGGACCAACATGTTTCGAAGTCAATTTAGACTTCCTCATCAGGGTTAATTTATAGGAAAACCACAGTTATAATTAATAAAAGCTTTATTAATTAATTCAAAATATTACCTGAAAATGAAAATAAAAAATTTAATATCAAATGTTGTTTGGTCAATTTTTCTGTTTTTGGTATTATGATTTTCAGTGAAATTAATTGAAAATTGATGGAATGTGATGGATGTCATTGGAAGACAGGTAAAAAATATTTAAGAATTTTATTCAATTAGTAAAAAACTAAGATTGGATGCATTACAGAAAGATTTATTGATAAAATGCAAGATGCATGGGTTTTTCCAAACAAGATATTTGATATTAACAAGAAAATAGGCTTTGACTTTAACAATAAAAGAAACAGAGAAACTTTTAATGAGAATACCAATAAATTTAAGAAATCTATCTTGAATTTGGTTTAAAAAGTTTGCCAAGCACATATACACAGAATTTTCTGGTGTGTTCTATTTTAGTACAATAACTCTTTCATAAGAAAGTAGATTTCATTTCGATGTGAAAGATTTTTTATTTTAATAAGAAAATAGAAAAGTTGACCAAACAACATTTGATATTAAATTCTCTATTTTTATTTTCAGGTAATATTTGAATTTAATGAACAAAGGTTTCATTATTTATAACTGTAGTCTATAAATTACCCCTGATGAGGAAGTCGAAATTGACTTCGAAACATGTTGGTCCCCAATAAAATAAAAAAGACGGAGAAAAGAAGGATTGAAATGATCGAATGGAATTTTGATTGGTATCGTTGACTCTCTTTTTCTCCATCTTTTTTCTTTTTGTTGTACATTTAAATATAGTATACAAATTTGAGAGAGTTAGCAATTTATAGAAATGTGTTATTGTTTTGGATTATTACCTTTTTCTTTTTTGAAAAATTGAATAATCGGAATAGACTGGTTCTAAAATTTAAGTCAGCCTACAGAAAGGGAAGGTTTAAAGTCCTGAGGCTGAGTCATTTTTAACGAAACTTGAGAATACGCAGTGCTAGTTTTCTACCGGCTGCGAGCCACATGTGAACATGTCCATTCATTAAAAAAACCGCCCTTCCCGTTAGTTTACCCTAAACCTAAACTCAGCACGGTGGGCTTGGACTTAGTTCTACCCAAAAGGGCTTGCACCTCTCGTTTTTCTTCTGAAATCATTTCAGTGATCCCTCACGATTATTTTGAGACTAAAAAGAAAAAAGTTGCTGGAGGGATTGTCGAATAAACTTACTTTTACATTTTTATTTTCAGGTTATTATGTATATTTTCGTAAAAATAACTCCAAAAGCGATGTTTTTGTAATTAAACTCTGTAGTTTGGCAATTGGCACCGAAAAAAATTATCTAAACGTTAAACATCTTTGGACATCCATTATTTTGGAAAAAGTGTGAAAAATTACAGTTTTTATCAGTTTTAAAAATATTTCTTTGCTTCAGAGCATGGTACTTCAAATTCGTCTGACAAGAATTGAAGTATATGTAATTTCTTACAAAAATCTATTACACATTATGAAAAACTAAACCTTAATTTTGGAGTCGTAAATTTTTCTATTTTTTCTTAGAAAATAGTATTTATTCATAATTCTATGTAGAAGTTTGCAATTTTATAAGAAAACGATGAAAAAGTACAAATATAGCTTTTGCAAATTGAAAATTTTCGTTATTTTTCATAGAAATTCGTAATTTTCTATAAAAACCTTGTCAAAATTATGAAGAACTAAACCTTCAGTTTGCAGTCTCAAGTTTTCCTATTTTTTTGTAGGTATTGGTAATTTTCTAAAAAAAAAAATGTGAAAACTACAACTAATTTTTGCATATCGTAAATGTTCGTTATTTTTTGTATAAATGTGTATACGTCCATATTAAAACAGTCCACTTTGTCTATTGTCAATTAGGTTCAACTTCAGAAAGAATTCAGTTTGAAGTTGATCTTCAGAAAGAATTCAGTTTGAAGTTGATCATTACTGACAAGCGACAAAGTGGGCTGTTTTAATATGGGCCTACACAAAGTCATAATTTTCTATAAAAACCTATTAAATTGATGAAAATTTAAACCTTTATAATGGAATCGTAGATTTATATATTTCTCTCAGAAAATAGTATTTATTCATAATTGTGTGTTGAAATTTGTAATTTTTTAAGGAAAAATATTAGAAACTACAACTAGCTTTGGAAATAGTAAATTATTATTATTTTGTGTAGAAATTCATAATTTTCTACAAAAGTCTATTTAAAATCATGGAGAACTAAATCTATTTTTTCCGGCCGTATATTTTAGAAAAATTTCATACATAGGTGTAATTATTCATAAATCGTTGTAGAAATTCGTAATTTTCTAAAAAAAAGAAGTATAAAAATTTAAGATTGCGTTTTGTCATTGTAGTCATATCTTTTCTTAGAAACTTTTTATTTTTCATACAAAATCATAGAACTTTATAATTATTAATTAAAAATTTTGATTTTTTATACAAATTTGTAGTTTTCTATGCCGAACTATTACAAATTCTATAATTTTCTACGATCATCTGTAAAAACGAAGTTTTCATATAACATTTTAGTGTAAAAATGTTTTCCACTAGAGTTTGCATTGATTAATAATTGTACAAGAAATTTTTGGTAAATTAGTTTGCGACCAGTAAAATGTGTCAAAATTGAATAGAATTGACTGAATTTTTTGAAAAGTTGACCTGAAATTACCTGGAAGTCATGGAATTTTGAAACCGAGCTTCTGTAGCAACCGTAAAATTCTGATGTATTATTTATTAAAGATCGAAATGAAATCTACTTTCTTATAAAAATTTTTTGTGTACTAAAAAAGAACACCCAAAAAATTCACAAATCAAAAATAGACTTTTTGACTATCCGTTTTCCCGGCTCATTAGAGATAGGTGCACAATAAATGTACACAACAGAAAGAAAAAAGAGGGAGAAAAAAGAAAGAGTAAACCAAAACCATCCTCACACTCTTTTTTTTCTCCGTTCTTTTTATACTACTGTGGGCCCAACATGTTTCGAAGCCAATTTAGACTTCCTCATCAGGGATAATTTATAGGTAACATAACAGGTATTGATTTTTTTAAAAAGGTAACTTGATTAGTAACTATTATTTACATCTGAAAATTAAAGAAAACATCACGTAAGGATAAAAGTTGTTTGATAAGTAAATATTATTTACATCTGAAAATTAAAGAAACATCATTTTTGTATATTTTTGTTCACAGGAAAGACATTTGACATCACATACGTGAGAGTGCTTTTCGAGTCTCCACGTCCAGAAAGTTGGGGAATTTACAAGAGGAAAAATGAGAAATCTCCCTGGGAACCTTACCAGTTTTACTCAGCCACGTGCAGAGACACTTATGGATTGCCTGAATCCAAAGACACCACACGTGGGGATGACACTCGAGTACTCTGTACTTCGGAATACTCTGATATTTCTCCATTGTCCAAGGGAACTGTGGCCTTTTCGACCCTGGAGGGTCGGCCATCTGCTTATTATTTTGAAACCAATACTGAATTACAGGTTCGCTTCTTTTTTCGCTTTTTTTTTTACATTTTTGAAGTAATATTTCCAAATTTTGATTGATAATCTTGATTATTTCTTATCTAGGAATGGGTTCAAGCTACAGACTTAAGAATCACTTTGGACAGACTCAACACCTTTGGAGACGAGGTTTTCGGAGATGATCAAGTATTAAAATCTTATTACTATGCAATTGCTGATGTTGCTGTGGGTGCTCGTTGTGCTTGCAATGGACACGCAGGCGAATGTGTTAACAGCACTAGCGTTGATGGAAGAACAAGAAGAGTCTGTCGGTTAGTTAGTTAATTGGATTATGCAATTGTAGATCAAAATTATTTATATTTTGCTAATTTTAATTCTTAACTGCAAGTCCAATGAGCCAGGAAATTTTCTTGAAGTTGAAAAAGTACCAGCTTCAATCTGAAATTACGGCTTTTTATCTTTTTCAATTTAAAGTTCTTAGTTTTATAGCTTTTAAATTTAGAATATGTATAATTGTTTAATCATCTGACTGTATGATTTCCTTTTTAAGTTAACTAAAATCTAAAAGTGGATTTTTTTAAAGAATAACACTCAAACAGCATTTAATTTTTTATCTTTCCAGCTGTGAGCACTACACGACTGGTCCAGACTGTAATGAATGCTTACCCTTTTACAACGACGCTCCTTGGGGACGTGCCACGACCACAGATGCTCATGAATGTAAACGTGAGTAAAAACAATCATTTACTTTGCCCTCGCTTGAATTTTCTACACGAGGTTTCTCCTTTTAGATCTCCAGAGTTTATATTTAATTTTCACAGGACAGGGACAATGAAAATTACAATAGTTCTTTTTCTAATTTAAAATTGCTTCTTTACTTCACTTTTGATAAATGTTAAAAAGAATGTTCACTTTTTGAAACAAAAATATTTGTTACGTTCGAAATGTAAAAACCAAAGTTTTAAATATTCAAATCAATGTAAATCCAGACATTCCTTGCTGGCCCACTTCTTCCTTCAATGGTTTGTTTTTACTTTTGGATAGAATACCAAGTGTGGCGATTTTAAGAATTCCTATTGGTCCCACTGAGGATTTATAATTAAATTATTTAATTATTTAGAGAAGATGGAATCCAATTGTACAGCATTAGATTTTATATTCTATTTTATATTTCTAAAACTTGATAAAAAATTTACTTTTTACCAGCAAGAAGAAATTTAAAATTATCATTTTTATTATCAGATTTGATGAAACTGTTTTAAGCGTCAATTTTAATTGAACCTACTTTTTTGGTTGGCATAAGTTTCAAGCACGAGCAGTGACTAACGAGAATTAAACAATTCCTTCCTTTTGCGCCAGACAGATTTCTTTGGAGAAGCCGACTATACGTATCTTGCATACATGCCCTTTTCTTCCTCGTATAGTGACCGAGATTCTACATGGTGTCCATTAAATTGGGCCTTCCAAAAATCTTTCCAAAATCAAATTCAAACTTTTTTGTGATAAAAATTTTCAAATTCAAGTTCCATTTTCTTAAAATGAATCGCCTCAAAAATATTTTTAATTGAATTTAAGTTTATTTAAAAAAATTATAAATCTTATCATTTGCACAAAAAAATTTTTTTATTCGTTCACTCGTTTAAAATTAGTGCATTTTTTGATAAGTGTCAGTGCGATGCAAGTAGAAGAGACCTGAGAAACCTGATTTTCAAAGCCACTTTTCTCACGAGTCTACTCGTCGTTCTGAACTAAAACAATTTGCTTCTATTATATTTAAATTAAATAATTGATTTAATCTTATTAATATCCATATTTCTCTATAACTTCTTATTAAAGAGTGACTAAGCTTCAAAAAAACATTCTTAGGGGAGTTTAGGGTCAACAGAATAATGCAAACTTTCGCTTAATAAGAAAAGTATTTTGATTGCACTTATTAAAAAAAATTATTAGAGTATATTAATATTATTCCCATTACCAGAAAATTCGCATTATACAGTTGGTACTGGTATTCAATTGACCCCAGTCTCCCCCATATATTTCTTTTCAAGACTGATCAATAAATCATTTCTTGGAAAATAATTTTTTGATTTTGTTATAAAACAATAGTTTGAAGTTTTTTAGCATCGACCAAATGGAAGTAGCAAATAAAGTTGTCAAAATAAAAGGGGCCTGCATTTTATTATATTTGTTAAATTCTAAGGATATGAGATTTGACGATTAAAAATCAAGAAAGCTGTGCTCTGTACAAAAAATTGTTTTGTATTTGATTTTATATCAGACTCTCGTATTTTGAACTTATCATTCTGCACACTCTGTAAAGACCTGTATCGTCTGGTTCACATTCGCATTACCTAACCAGCTTTACCTTCTACGTTCATCGCCTCTCCCAAAGGGGGGATTGTTCCCAAGCACCGAGAAGTATAATAATACTTTACGGTGGACCTTAGACCACAGTCTCGGTACCAGTCTCGATTTCGCTGCATCTCACCTGTCTAGCATTCAAAGAACTTCAATTTTTCATCCCGCGAATTTATAAATTAAAATACAAACCAGGATTCTGAATATATAAACTGAAACTCTTGAGCTTAGAATTGCCTCAAAAAAAGGTTTTTAAAAAGGGCGGCAGGTCGTTGAGAGAATTATTTGTGTTCAATTTATCCAAAAAATGAATAAAAAGTTATAAAAAAATATTTAGATGAATTAATCGAGTAATATAAAATAATAATTGTCTACAAGAAACTACTATTTAGTTTTATAAACATTTTTCGATTCAAAGAATTATTGCGAAGAAGTGGATAGTTTGTTTTAAATAAGGTAGATTTTGAAATATAAATTTTAAAGTATATGGAAAAACCATTGTATAATAAAGATTCACGATATAAGAATAGGTTAATCCAAAAATCGCAAAGTTTGAAAAATGCAGTGTGCACTTGGAAATTCTTGTTCCTTTTAAGAAAAAATTAAGCCAATCAGGTAAACATCTTCGTGGCTTTCGTGTTTATAACAATATTAGCCTCACTTTTTTAAATTTAATGGTGTGTAATTTTATAGAAAAAAATGTTTCGAGACTTTTTTTTACATAATTTACTTTTTCTTTTAACAATTAAGACTTTTAGAGTATATGATATTTAGTCCTTTTTTATCATCTTTAAATAAAAAAAATAATAATAATAAAATTAATGAAGGCAATTTATATGGTATTAATGAATTCATATCAGAAATATCTACAAGTCTAGGTGCTCTAAAAGTCTTAATTATTAGAAGAAAAAGTAAAGTATGTAAAGAAATGTCTCTACATATTTTTTTTGTATAAATTTACACAACACCATTAAATTTACCAAAAAAAAATTAAGTTAATATTGTCCTAAACATTTTGTTATAAGGACGAAAGCAACGAAGATATTTAGAGTTTAACCTCTGACCTCGATGATGAAGTGCAAGATTTCATCCGATTGGATTAAATTTTTTTAGGAATAAAGTTTTTTCAAAAAAGAACAAGAATTTCCAAGTGCACATTGCGTTTTTCAAACTTTGCGATTCTCGGGCCACCCCAATATATTAGTCTATCAAATCTTTAAAGAATAAAATTTATTCATGGAGAACTTAAAACTATCATTAAATATTTGAAAATAAATAAAACATACTTTGTATTGGTTTGACCATGTAGGTGATTAGGTGTGTTTTAATGTAGAGAGTGTTTGATGTGCTGACAATAAGATTTTTGTGCTCAGACATCAATTTTATAATGGAAGTGGTGATATTTTTTATTCTTTTCAAATGTGTTTCTTCTCGTTGAAAAGGAATTATACAATATTCCGTATCTAGTAAGTTCACAGGGTTTTAAATTAATTTATCCTAAGTCGAATTTTCAATAAACTTTTAATTAATCAAAATCTTAATAATTTTAATTCTTCTAATAATTTGTAATATTGTGTACAATTTATAACTATAAAATCAAGTAAAAAATACATTGTTTATTCACAGCTTGCAACTGTAATGGATATTCGGATCGGTGTTATTTCGACAAAGAATTATACAAACTAACAGGACATGGTGGTCATTGCCTGGATTGTGCGGCCAATCGAGCTGGTGTCAACTGCGAAAGATGTCGAGAAAATTTCCTCCAACGACCTGAAGATAATTATTGTGTGCCTTGCAACTGTGATGAAAGAGGTTAGTAACTAATTTAAATATATTGCTTGCTCATAGAGCAAGCTTTGTGAACATGAAAAATTTCGAACTCCATTTTTTAACATATCTTGACATAATTCGATCTCATGAGTTCGAAAATGAGGTTTTTAAAAAAATTTCGCGTGTGTGTGTGACAACAATACTCTTTTTATGATAAGTCGAAAACAACTTGAGCTAGGCTTATGAAATTTGAAGGGATTGTAGTCCTGAATAATGCCCATCATTCGTTAGATTTAGAGCCAGATCGGATAAGAATAAATGAAAAAATGAATAAAATAATAAAATTATGATATATACAGATTTATCAATTTGTTTAAGGTTTAAAGGATAAAAATTCTCAATTTTTCAAATACACCAATATTTGAAGTATAAAATGTATTCATGTTGATGAAATGAATCTATTAAACTATATAAAAACCTTCTATGACCTAAGAAAAATAAACAATAAACAATAAATAATAATGAGCAATAAGAAATGAGTAATAAAAAACGCAGGCGAAATCGACTTTTCCAACCCCTCAAACTCCTTTCACAAACCAAAATACTTTTATCATAGCAGTCTTTTATCATGATCATAGAAAATATATCAACCCGATTCTTGTTCAAGAATTATTTCTTCATAAAAAAAACAATCCTCTATGAGGAAGCACAGTGTTCATGAAATGATCACAATTCCAGATACACCGTATAATGAACGCGCCCACCAAGTAATTTGCAGCGGTTTCTTTAAATTATATTCTAATTCAGCACTTCTTGAATCGCAATAACTTATTTTTAATTAATATTTTTCAAATAAAATTAAAAGTACTGTTAAGAAAACTTTATTTTTTTCTTCGTTAGGTGCAAGAAGTTTACAGTGCAACAGTGAAGGCAAATGTCAATGTAAACCTGGGGTTACTGGTGACAAGTGTGACCGATGCTCTGCAAATTTCTACAATTTCGGTTCTTACGGTTGCGCCTCTTGCGAATGCTTCGTTTCAGGATCTTTTCAAAATACTCCCAACTGTGATCCTGTGACTGGTACTTGTCAGTGCAAGGACAACGTCGAAGGAAAAAAATGTAAAACGTTAGTAGTTCAAAATTATTCAAAAAGTAGTATACTTTTCTTCCATTTTTTATTTTATAAAAAGGGATAACTCTATCATTTCTTTTTTTATCCAGATGTCGTCCTGGATATTTCAACCTCGCACTGGAAAACGAGTTCGGGTGTACTCCCTGCTTCTGTTACGGACATTCAGTACTTTGCAACTCAGCAACAGGCTACTCAAAAACAGCGATCGAAAGTGCTTTTGTCAGAGGAAATGAGCGCTGGACAGCTGGAGTTGCAACTGGAACTCCCATTCCTCTTAATTATGACGCCCTGACACAAACGGTCGCTGTTTCTGCTCCTGATCGGGACAATGTTTATTTCCTTGCCCCAGGTTAGTGATCCCATTAAATTTAATTCAATTAATTTTTCTATTAAATTATAGCTTATTGATCACTTAATTTTGAATAAAACAGAGAGATTCCTTGGCGATCAGAGAGCATCTTACAACCAAGACTTGATATTCAGTTTGAGAATCGGTGAAACCGGACCAGCGCCAACAGCTCGAGATATAATCTTCGAGGGTGGAAGTGGCGAGCAGCTCACACAACCCATTTTTGGTCAAGATAATCGATTACCAAATGTGACAGTGAGTAATCCACACCTAACAAAATTTCACATCAATTTCAATGTAATTTCAATCAAAGGATTGATGTCTTCTTTTTCAAATTTGTTTACATTTTTTTTCACATTTATGCAGCCTCAAGAATTCAGATTCAAATTACACGAGCATCCCGATTACGGGTGGCAACCAAGATTTTCTTCCCGTGACTTCATTTCCATTCTCTCGAATCTGACTGCGATTAAAATTCGTGGTACATATACTCATCGAGGTAAAGAGACTTTGCAAAAATTGTACGCAGTCTTTGCTTTTAATCAGTAAATGAGGGTCATTAATTTTTATTGATTGATTTTCACAAACAGGCAAGGGATTTTTGGATGACGTTAAACTAGAAACAGCACATCGTGGAGCAGCAGGAGAATCAGCAGATTGGGTAGAACATTGTAAATGTCCAACTGGCTACGTTGGTCAGTTTTGTGAGTCCTGTGCACCAGGTTACCATCATGAACCACCAAATGGAGGACCTTTCGCAGTTTGTGTTCCTTGCAACTGTAACGGCCATGCTGATATCTGTGACCCCGCAGCAGGTATGAAGTGAAATTTATAAAGAACCAAGTCTATAATTTAAATATTCAATAGAACCGAAATGATCTGATAATTAATTTTCAGGCCAGTGTATTTGCGAGCACAATACATCCGGAAGTAATTGTGAGCTCTGTTCTCGCGGATTTTATGGACATCCGTTGAAAGGAACTGCTTATGACTGCAAACCATGTCCATGTCCTGACAACGGACCTTGTATTCTTCTTGGCAATAATCCGGACCCAATCTGTTCAGAATGTCCTGCAGGAAGAACAGGTTCGAAACTATTTAATTAAAGAAATTATTCCCATTGTTTATATAAAGAAAGAAAATGAATTTACAGAAATAAAATGTTTTTGTTTTTAGGTCCAAGGTGTGAAACCTGTTCGGATGGATACTTTGGAAATCCTGAGAAAGGACAAGCTTGTCGGCTTTGCGAATGTAACAACAATATCGATTTGAATGCTGTTCGTAATTGTAATCATGAAACTGGAGAGTGTCTTAAGTGTGTGAACAACACTGCTGGAATCCATTGCGACGAATGTCTTCGAGGTGAATTTCTTTGGGATGAAGAGAAAAAGAAATAACTGGTTGGTGGCTCAAGATATCTTTTGATTATTTATCAACCCAATTATTTTTCTAGGATATTTCGGAGACGCTTTGTCTGATCAGAAAGAAGACGGATGTAAATTGTGTCAGTGTTTCGCTCCTGGAACTTTGGAACTTGAGGATGGAAGTGTTGCTCCTTGTGATCAACTCAGTGGATATTGTGCCTGTAAGCCACATGTAACTGGACGAAACTGCGACAAGTGTGAAGATGGATATTATCACATCATGAGTGGAGAGGTAATTTCTGGTTTCCAAAAATTGGGTGGTTGATTATGTTTATTATAAAAGCATTTTATATTCTTATGTTTCTTATTTCCTAAATGTTTTATTTTTATTTTCAGGGATGTACGGCTTGTAATTGTGATCCAGAAGGGTCTTATAATCGCACTTGTGACGCGGTTACTGGACAATGTTATTGTCGTCAAGGAGTCACTGGCCTAAGGTGTGATGCCTGCTTGCCTTATCAATATGGATTCAGTCGAGAAGGTTGCAAAACTTGTGATTGTGACGTTATCGGTTCTCAAGATCTTCAATGTGACGCCAGTGGACAGTGCCCTGTAAGTTTGAACTCAAACAAAAATTTCACATCTCATATTTTAGAAATTCTTATTTAAAAAATATGTTTTATTGAAATGAATCAAACTATTTTTAATTCTTATTTTCAGTGTCTCCCAAATGTGGAAGGTAGAAGTTGCGACCGTTGTAAAGAGAACAAATTTAATCGCCAATATGGTTGTATCGACTGTCCTCCTTGTTACAATCTCGTTCAGGATGCAGTTAATTCCCACAGAAGACGTCTTTCCAAGCTGGAGGACACGCTCAAGAAAATAAACAGTAGTCCAACCGTCATTAAAGACTCAGACTTTGAAAAAGAACTTAAGAATGTGCAAGCCAGGGTTAACGAGCTTTTGGAACTTGCAAAACAAGGATCTGGAAGTTAGTGTTTATTTTATATTTTAGATCTTTTTATCATTTATTCTATTTCAAAATGTACCTCATTTCTAAATTGAATTACTCTCTAGATGAAAACAAGACTTTGGTTGAACAGCTTGACGATTTGAGAGATCAACTCAACGAAATTGACGAAATATCCCAAAACGTTGATTTAACTGCAGAAAATGCTCAGAAAATCACAATGCAAGGTCAAATGAGTATTGACGAAGCTGAAAAAGTTCTTGACAAGATCCACGAGCAGCTGAGCGTAAGTCATGAAAAATGCATATCCTCTAAGCATTTTTTAAATTAAATATTGATCAACAAATTTGAATCGGGTTATATTTTTCAATTCAGGAAGAAGTGGACTTCTTAAATATAGAAGGACAAGCAGCCTTGAAGGATGCTCGAAAACGGGCGGAACAAGTTGGCCAGCAGAACCAGGAGATGACGAGTATAGCGAAAGAAGCTAGATCATTGGCAGATTTGTAAGTGGAAACAATTCACTCAAGTTCTAAATTACAATTTGAAAAAATTAATCATTAAAATTTATAATCTTAAATACTTTCTCCTTGATTCAGGCACGCAAGCGAAGCAAAGAAAATCCATGAGCTTGCAGGACTGGCACGTAACAATTCGATAGAGGCCTACAATTTGGCGAAGAAGGCAATCACAATGAACTCTAACATCAGGTAAATTTTTATTATTCATAATACAAATACGAAAATATTGATAATTTACAAAATCTGCTCATTTTAAATAACGACTGTTGTATTTACAATACGAATTCTCAATTTTTAGTGACGAGATTAGAAACCTGGACCATCAACTCCAAATGTTGGGAGATCGCTTCAGCGAAGTGAAAAATATGACTGCTCTCGCACTCGCTAAATCGATTAAAGTCTCCGATGAAGCTCTTAGTCTATTTTTTCAAGACATCACTCTCCCGAAAGTAGACGTCGACAACTTGCAAACTCAAGTCGAAATCATTAACAATGAAGTAAAAATCTTTTATTTCACTTCTTCACAAAGAAATGAAGATACTCAAAACTGGAATTCGTTCTATTTTGCAGGGTCTAAAATTAAAGGAAACAGCGCAGCTACTTTTGGACGAAAATAAAAATCTGCTGGCTGAAGCCGAAGAAAAAGTGGGAGAAGGTGAACGATTGCTGGAAAGAGCTCAGGATCAACAAACCGTGACTGCGGAATTATTGTCTGGCGTCGATGGAGCACATGCAAAAGCAGAGGATGCTATTAAACGTGGAGAACAAACTCTCCAAGAAGCTCAGGAAACTTTACAGAAATTGAGGGGTAAAATAATCCTCTTATTTGAATTTTTCAAAAACGTAAGAGACATTTCGAACTCACATTTTTATTTACAATTTCAGAATTCGACGCTGAAGTCCAGAGAGAAAGAGTAAAGGCACAAGAAGCTCTCAAAACCATCGATGATACTAGAAAATTAGTATACGATGCGATAAATAAAGCCAATGAGGCTCAATCTGCTTTGAAAGATTCTGAGGGACATGCAATTGGTGCCCGTGATTATGCAAAACAAGCTCAGGTGAGTTGAAGTGAAATACAAAATGGTTTAGAATTGATAGAACATTCTTTGGCTTTAGTTTTTGGGTGAAAATTCTAATCTTCTGATTTTGTAGGCTGATGCAGAAAAAGCGAGTGGAAATGCAAATAACATCAGAGTCGAGGCGAATAAAACAAAAGTGGCGGCCATTAGACTGGGTAATGAAGCTGAGAAGTTACACACACGAGTTCATAATACTGAGGTGTTAATTAAACAATATGAAGATCAAGTAGCAAAGGAAGTCAATGTGACAAACGAGGCAAGTTTTTGAAAAAATTTTTCCTAGACTTGTAAGTGAAAAAAATATGTATAACAAGTATTGTTTTCTTTTAGGCAAACTATAAAGTCAGCCAAGCCAAGACAAACGCATCCGTTGCTTCTCAACAAGTACAGAAAGCTCTGGACGAAGTTGCTGAAATCGTGAAAGAACTTGAAGCCCTTCCTGAAATCAGTAAGCTTTTCAGAGAATAAGTCTAATTTAAAAATTTGCTTTTAATTTTCAAATATTAAACTTGATATGTCTTTGTTTCTTTTAGACGACGAAGACTTGAATCTCTTGGAAGAACGTCTGCATGCAGCCCAAGCTGAAATCGAGGCAGCGAATCTCGAATCTCGAATTCGAGCCTTGACCGATGCTAAGAATCTTCAGACTCAATGGGTGAAAAATTACGAGGATGAAGTAAATCAACTGAAATCAGAGGTCGAAAATATAGACGAAATCAAAAAAGCATTGCCTACAGAATGCTATAAACGCGTACGTTTAGAGCCTTAAATTTACTTTCAGATGCCACGTTACTTAAAGAAGCCACACAGCATTTAAAAAACTTGAAATGTGGTTTCCTGAATAGTTAGTTGCGAGTCTTTGACAATTAAGATTATTTGAACACAGTCGTTTTAGAACAAAGCCTTCTGATATTTTAATTATTCTCTTCCATTGAACGCTTAAATAAATTAGGAAGCAGAAAAGCTCGCAGTTCTTCGAGAAATAAATGCTCTTTGATCACGAGCCTGCAGCGCCATATGTAGCATCAGTAATTTAAGATCTGCTCTATTTGTACATTAACACCTAGATTATTTTATTTAACCTAGATAAAATCTTTTCACCTCTTCCGAAGCATTAACGTGGTGCAGTAATCGCAATAATAATTATTATACCAAAGATTTTAATAGTAGACAGAATCCTCTATAATATTATAGAATCACTCATTAAAAAAAACTTTTACGTCGTGTATATAGTATACATGTGCCTGAATCGTTTCCAGATTCCCTTTTTATAACTTTCGATATCATTCGATAATTTCCTTAAAAAATGAAAAATACACACTAGTTGTCTTGAAAAAAAATTTGTATATCCTTTAACAAGTCGAATTAATAATTTAAAATAGGAATGTGGCATCATAACGTCTTTAGTCCATTTCGACTCCGACTGACAAGATTTTTGTCGATGTTACGTTATGTACGCAATTTTTATGTTTTTAATTGTAGAAAATAATATAATGAAACATTTTTATACGAGATAGCTTAGTACAAAATCTGTAGCTTCTTAAATCACGGAAATAAAATAATATTACTGAGAAAACCTGGTCTTTTTTTAAACGACGAGTTGCGGACGAAACTTGGAACAACACTTGGAACAACACTTAGAGGGATTGGCGTTTATAATATACACATTTATTTTATTCATGATTGATTAAAACTATTACCACAGGATTATGAGAAATAAATATGAAATAAAGTAAAACTTAACGTACTCTGTCGTTTACATTAAAAAACGTTGAAGAAACAATCTCCTATATGGAACTAGGAAAACAAAACAATTCACTTAATTATAAACAAAATAATTAGAACTATCAATATGGCAGTCAAGACACCAATGGCTACCCATTGTCTGCGATCTAAAACAAACGGAAAGTAACATCACATTCGCCACTTATTTGAACTATTTTCATTTATTATCAATTGACACAGGTTTATTAATTGTTACGATATGTTCTCTTTCAAATTTGTATTTTACAAATTGTATTGACTGCAGATTTATTTTTAACTTGAGAAGCCATAGTTAAAATGAATTATTACAAATTAATTTTGAGGGTGAGCTGCTAACAAAAATTATAAAATGAGAATTAAGGAAGTACCCAATTTTCCAGAAGACCATGCAAAAAAACCATGCGTCCCATTTTCGTCTCCCATGCAAACATTCAACTAAAATAATAAAAATTCTATTCCATGATCATTACACGAGTAAACTATCGACCGATCAAACGATTAATGGAATAACGTTTTAGTATGGGTCGGGAAACAATTATTTCTACTCTCACAGTGATTTATACAATCTCTGAAATAACATCTTAAATTTTATTGATCCAGACTGATTTTTTCTCGCTAATCATATACATTTTTGTTAAATTAGAATAGTAGATTCTAAACGTCACATAAACTATGAAACCTGTCACACGTAACATCGGTGTTCTATCAACAATCATATAAATAATTCATTTTTAATCTCTACCTCCTGAGTTAAAGAGCTAAACCGATAACTGGTCAAATTTATAGTATCATCAACAATAAAATTCAAACTAAAAAGAAAATAACGTCTTCTCATCGAACATCACGTTTTTCTCGACTATGAAATATTCATAAACCTGGTTCCTTTTTTTATACAAACTACTGCTCCTTTTGTAAAGAAAAACTGACTTTATCGGCTGACAAGAGTTAGACACAAAACTCGTGCAAACCACTTCTATTGACTTCTATCTTCTTTGGCATTATTATCATTTTTGGCATACATCGTTACGTATTAACTTACTATTGGTTTTGTATTTGGCTAGTGGCTACTTTTAGGCAAGACATTTTTAATATTGACAAACCAGAAAATAATTCTACACCGTTACAAACTATGCTTCAGAAAAATAAATTATTTTCTGATATCAGTACAATTTTAGAAGCAGTTTTTTATCTTTGAGAAAAAAATAAATTCAGTTTTGTACTCATTATCCCTTTAGAAAAAAACCAAACCTTCAAAAATTGAAATAAAGATACAAGAGTTAAAAAAATATATTCAACTGAAAATGATCTTAGGGTTGAATCGTAGATATTATGAGGTTCTATCGTATATAATACTACGTCTCTAGTCTATCGGGTTTAATATTTGTCTATGGGTAATTGGATACGTTGAAAAATCTTAAGAGTGGCACGTTCGTTTGGAATTCGTAGGAGATAATAAGAAAATTAAAATTGCTTCGCGCTTTTGGCTTGTTAGTGGTACATGACTATGAAAATGGACATTATTACTCCCTGGAGCATAGAAAGCAGTTAGTAATAGTGGTCGACAGAGCATAGAGAGAGGATGATTTATAAGGAGCATAGCCTGTTTGGTTAGACGCTGAAGTGCTAGGAGCGGGAATGTAATTGTTATAATTACCATTGCTCATATGGAGAACCTTGGCCATTTTTTTCATGATCGCATCTAACTTGGAATCTGTCACCTCTAACTCGTTTCCAAAGTCGTCCAGCATTCTGAAATTTATTAGCAATATCACCACTAGGGTATAGCGTAAGAGACAAATTTCAGAAAATGAAAGTCCCTGGGATCCTATTCCTTTTCGTTTCACCTAAAAAGGATGTGTAGAATTGGGTCTTGATCAAACAAAAAATTCGGAGGATTTCTGCCAAAATTACTCGAAAAAACACGTTTTTACCTCTGTGCAATACATCCTTTTTCTTCTATTATTTTTTTTCTAATTTGGTAGTTTTTGTTTATTATCCGAAATTTCCGAAAATTTAATATAAAAATAATCAAATTTAATTATGTTTTTTTTTTCAATTCCTGGTGGAAATTTTTTTACAAATAAGTACGAAAAACTATAACTATTTTTACAGGAAAATAAAAAAGGCAATAAATTACAGCAACAATTACAGGAAATTAGAACTTTTGTCTATTATTT
>JAUMHM010000083.1:14046077-14075885 GCA_032362435.1 Melikaiella ostensackeni
TTATCTTGATTTACGATTGGTCCTATAAAGAAATGTTTAACAGCAATTTTATTTGACCTGTTAAAAGCACAAATTCTTCCTTTTTGACTATTTTTTTTCTCATCTCGCGTCGTTTGGCTCAAAAATAAAAATAAAAATATTCCAATACTATTTTCTATACTTAAAACACAAACCATGCCTCCCACCAGAAAATATTAAGTGGGAAGTTTACAGGTCTTTATAAAAACAACAATTTTGATATCTCAACTTTCTTTTGTATTCCGCGTTATTTACCTCAAAATTTGAATTTTCGATTTTTCAAAAAAATTCAAAAAGTTGTTATAACAATCTTGTAGGGCTTTCAAAAAGAAATGTTTTCCTTATCTTGACTTTTTTTCATATCGTGCATTGTTTGGCTTAAAATTCTTATTTTCGTTTTTTTTTAATTTTGAAAATGCTATAGCTTTCACAATTTTCTTTTTAGCGAAAAAAGTCAAAAAGATAAATTGTTCGAATTTCTGAGTACTATGAATATCCGTACATGGAATTGGTAAATTTGAAAAAAAGTAGTCACAAAAATTTTTTAAATGTTCCCACTTTTTGAATTTTTGTCCAGAATGTAAAAATTAGGAACTCCACTGCTTGAATCTAAAAACTTGTAATTGTAATAGATTTTAGCAGTTTAACCCGATCAGATTATCGCTTTTTTGGCACCTTCTCAGGTTATCGTGGGGTCGTTTCAGACGCAAGGCATCTTAAAACGTTCAATTATCAATAAAAAAATGTGGTAAAATTCCTGTTCACTCTTGAACACTTCTCCTTCAAGGGCACACCATACCAATTGCAAAGAAATTAAAACAAATATATTATTTTTAGTGATAAACACACCAACCCCCCAAAAATGCAGACATTTACTAAAAAATGCATGACTTTTGAACAAATTGAGATATTTGAATTTGTCAAATAGCATTGTAAAGTTCAAAAAGCATATTTTTACGAAAAAAATCATGAACTCGATGAAGCCAAAAGAAATGCTTAAGTTTGTGGTGTCAATTAGCGCTTTTTTCGAAAGAGGAAATCTGAAGATTCAAGAAATAACTCGATATATTTCGATGTATACAAATTTTATTTTCGTGAAAAATTATACTTATTTATGTAGAAAAAACAACAATATGTTCACGCCTTAAATTCTATCATCATCAGAGCAACTATATTCCGACGATTCTTCCGATTCTTCATGTACGAAATCAATTTCATCCTCGCTTTCCTCGTCCAAATAGTTGACTCGTTCCGTACGTGAACGAAGAATTCTTGAGATCTCAGGGCATGTACGCTGCGCCATGCTATGAGAGATGAAAAATCAATATATGACTCAAAAAAAAAAAGAGAAATCTTTCGAAAATACTCACAAACTTCATAAAAATTCAAAAATTCACCTTGAGGCTCAAAACGAGTTTGCACCGAAGTTGAAGTTATCGTACGTCGTTTCAGACCCAACGCGAACTTGATCTGTTCACTGCGAAGGCACGGCTGTAACTACGGGAACGCGATTCAGCGCAGAGAGTCCTCTAGTCCTAAAGATTTTCTAGGGTGGGTATAGGTATTTGCGGGATACGCGGATTCTGAGTAATGAAACAAAAAAAAATGCCTTGGGTCTGAAACGACCCACGATAACCGGATCGGGTTAATTATTTTCACTGAAACTAATATTAAAGGTCGAAAAGGTTAGGCTTTTTCTTTGTTCCAAATATTTCAACTATGAAAAAATAAGAAACTTATTGACTGAAAAGGTGAATTAAAGAAATCTCATAATTAAAACGCAAAATATATTTATTTTGAAAATATTAGTTTTCAATTTTAAATTTCATTTTTTTGTACAATTTCAAAGATTTCAAATTGATTCGAGAATTTCACATATGATTAATTGAATATTATTTAATTTTACACAAACCTATGCATTTCTAAACTTCAAATAATAAAAGAAACTAATTTGAAGAAACAGGAATAAAAATCAAAAGCATCTCAGAGAATCAACTTCATGCTGCGAACGCAATGTATTAGCTGCATTAGTTTGAAGATTATTATTAGTAATTCATCCATTTCGACTTCTTTTTTTCAGAATTAAGTTCACATTCCAATAGTGGTGATCATGGTGAAGCATCGTCTAGTTCTGGGTTTCCTGTACGTCCTCCTCCTATTCGTTACTTCGAAAATGACGCTGGTGATCCCGAAATACTAGATGGATACTATTATCTAGGAATACGACGTGACTGCATTGTTGGAGTAATTTACAGAAACTCGCTCCGTAAAATGTTTGATTCTGAAGGGTGGCCAGCTATCATAGATTTGAATAATTCAAGTAATGTAGTTCGACTAACCAAGTTTCAAATTAAACAAATACCTTTCGACGAACCTCTTCCTTGCCGAGGAGTCGTTAAGTCAGACTTTGTATATCATTTCTCACGTCAATAAAAGACATATTTTATGATTCAAAACTTTTTCTCAAGTACGTCCTTTTTTAGAATTTCATTAATTCAGAGGTGTTGCATTTCGATCACAAGGACCCACTTTGTGGCGTATTACGCAGCTGCCGTATGACCGTCGGTATTTTTCAATAATGTAAACATTATAGAATGAGAATAAAAAATATACCTTTTTAATCAAGAATGTATCAATAATCAATCGTTTTCTAAATCTCATTTATTGCCTTATTATTTTTAGTTAGTATATTTTGTCCTTTGTCCTGGATATGTAAACTCCTTGACTTCCTCAATCTATTCCACTCTCCACTTCCAAACCATTCTCCCTACTTTGTTTTCGACTGAAAATCAACACCTTTGACTAAACTACATTTGAAACCTACTTCTTTTGCTTCTAAATATTTCTCTGACCTTTTTATCATATTTACCAAAACGTCATCCCCTTCAGCTACTACTACTGCGTCGTTTGCGTATGCCAAGGTCTAGAATCTGTCCCCTCCTGACACTAATCCACTCTCTAACCCTTTTTCGAAAAATTCATCCATGTCCGCTATGAGCACCGCAAAAATGCCTCAGCGGGCATCCCTGTCTTAATCTTGTCTTCATCCGAGACTCCTTCGGAATTTCAGTCCCCATTTTTACCTTGTCTCTCGTTTCTTTGTAAATTTCTCTCTCTCTCTCTCAATCCTATCTTTATTCGTCTTCTCCCAATTACTCTTCACGACTTTCTTCTATCTACTGATGGGAATGCAGCTTTTAAATCAACAAAGAAGGCACATAATTTTCCTCCTCTTTCCCCAACTCTTTTTCTACCATGTGCTGAAGAATATAAAATTATCTCTTGTACTTCTACCCTCTAAAAAACCTGCCTGACTATCTGGAAGTATCCCTTTTCCCTCTACTTCTTTCTTTAGCCTCTCTGTAAACACCATTGTATATACTTTGTACGCTGTGTTAAATAACGTTATGACCCTGTAATTTTCTACATTCCCTTCCCCTCCTTCCTTAAAAAATTGATGTAATCCCACACTCCCTCTACTCCTTAGAAAAAACCCTAAGCTTTCCATAGTCTATTTACTACTTCTTTTAACTTCCTTCCAGTTTTCCTGATACTATAAGTCCACACTTTGTTACCTAACCTGTCACTGCTTTACCCTTCTTTAATCTCTCAATCTGTGTTTCTGTCTCCTCATCCTCTAGCTCCTTCTCGCCTCCTTATAATTCAGTTATCTGCAAATTATCCATTTTCTTTTCAGTCGAGCCTTGAGACATTTGTTCAAAATGTTCCCCTTATTGACCTATGCTAATCTTATTTCCTATTTCCCCTTTTTCTCTCTCATTTCATTATTCAACTTTTATGCTTCCATTCTGTTTTAATTCTACCTATTCTCTCCTCTAATTCCCTTTTTTCTTGCCCCCTTCCTGTTCACATAACTCTCTATATTCCTTCCTGTCTGTGACATAATCTTTCCTTTTTCATTATTCCCCTCTTCCAATATTTATACTCCTTTTTACCTGCATCTTCTTTTTCTTACATTCATTATCCCACCAAACTTTTGTCCAATTTTCATCTTTTTTCATTTCATTTTTTAATTTCTTTGTGATTCTAGTATTGTTGACCTCTTCTTTCAACGACACGGACCCAAATTTTATTTTTTAATCAGAAAAGCGTCACGTGTTACAAAACCTTTTCGACCCCCTTCCTATGTGACACTTTGTGACGTTGGGACAGAGTTCCTTTACCTTTTAGAGCGTCAAGTAAGTCAATAAGTCAACTGAATTATTTCATTGCTCTTATGCAGAGTTCTAAGTGCTACTACAATTTCGCAAGTTCAGGGTGAGAGAATATTATTTCATTTTTTATCTTACATCAATCCATACAGTCTACCTATTTCATCGTCTATATTCATTAAATTTGATAAATAATTAGTGTCTATGCGAGCACTTTCTCCCCCAAGGGGTGCGTGACAACTTATCACCCACTTTAGTGTACTATAGATGCTCGCTTCCTCCCTGTTGTTGAAGATCTTTTCTCTGATGAAGATTCTTAGTTTAGGATGACAGGAATGGGATTCTTTCTCCTAACCTGAAAAACCTTCAGTAAACTAGCGGTCGTGCTTGGACTTGAAGCCAAGGCCTCAGTTTTGACATTTTTGCTGGTCTTCGACCTGTACAGCTGACCACCTTGCCTCTGACTGGCCAAAAACGCGCTCGCCGTCAGCTTCACTGCTTTGCCTCTCCCGAGCTTCCTTCTCTTGGTCCACTGATCATGGAAGGGTGTCCGCGAGCCCGCGCGCTGCTCTCTCCCCTACTATGTTCTTGCCGCGTTGCCTCATTGCTTGCCTGAGATTCTGGTTATCAACTTTCAGGCGAAAATGTGACTTGCATGTCACAATATATACATGTGTGTGTTCCGGTTCGGTTCCTTTGGAATCGAGTAGGCGGGTCTATAACGAAACCACCGGATACATCCTCATGTTGCGAATAGAGGGTCCCTGTACCGAGGATTTCTGCTGAATACAGTTACAAAAGTTGATGAGCAGTTGCGGACGATTCCCTACGGGTGGTCCCGAAGGAAAAATCTCGAAGCTGAGGCGTAAACAACTGCGCAGAAAGCTGATTGGCACCTGGGTAAGGTGTACTTTACGGTGTCTCTGGGATACCGAGCAACCTTCTAGAGTATGCAGTCTGACCCTTTCATGCGGGGCTCTGCAAGTGTGGGCGAACCCAGTTGTAAATGCGGTTCAAAACGACAAAACGTGCAGAGCACCCGAGTATGGATCGGCAAATAGTGCCAACCGCCCTAGAGTTCGGGGTGCTAAACATAATTTGGACAGAAACACGCCGGCAGACCGGCGAAACGCTCGAATGAAGTGGATGGATCGAATCAGGGACGACTTCCTGGATTGCTACGATGCTAGCATTATCCCTATTCGTAGGACGTCCAGACTCATTGGAGACAGATTTACGAAGTTCAACACCCACTACATGAAGACACTGAGAACATCATGCGTTTTAGGAAGCTGTGAGACAACCTCATAACCCACAAGGAGCGATGCCCACCAATCACTGCCGAAGTGGTGAAGAAAGCACTGAGAAGCAAAAAAAATTGAGGGGTTATTTGTCACTAGCAAAGGAAAGAATCAACCAAGTTGTGGCCTAATCTCATTAATTGACAAAAATTACTGTGATGGAATGTCATGAAAAGCACCTTCAAATCGGTCAACCATTGACAACAAACAAGTGGGAGCGATAACGATTCTACAAAATTGAACTTCACACCTGAAAACACTATATCTATTTTGCCAGCATCCGTCTTGCCTGCCCCCAGTCCACGTTTCTTACCTACTCCAACTCCTTGAGGACGAAGTAAGACTTCGACCTTGCTTCCCCGATACCTCCGCTACGACCTTACCCTTGAGGGGGGTCGTTCGTAACTGTCTCTCGTTACTCTCGTTTCCAGCGACTGCCAACCACTCGATTTCGTGGCTGTCTCGTTCCCCACTCTTTCTTTTTTACGGGACTAGTGGGGGACTCATGAGACTGCGCGGCCCGTTTCTCCCTGCGGTTCGGCAACATAGCGAACCGTTTTCATGTATGCTCGCGGATTGCCTAACCGCAGGCTTTTATGTGTAACCCACAGGTTACAATATATATGTAATACGTAATACTGGATCATTTCACTGCGTAAAATAAAGTAATAAAAGTCTTTTTAGGTTATTACGTATTACATATATATGTTACGTCAATATTTATGTACTTACTTTTTCAACAATTTTATGAAGCATTAAACGTAATGTAAATTTTTCGGATTAAGATAATTGACCATGTAAGATTGTGAAAATACGTCGAGAAAAATGTTTACATTCAATGCTCATAAAGCTATTTTCAAGAAACTTTTTGACTCAACCTATTTTTTTTTAAAATCCCTTTTCTGGCAGCGTCATATTCGCTTTCAGCGCACTAAAATTTATGGTAATTGCGAATATATTTGTATTCCGAAAAAAATTCAACGTCACTCTCTAAATCTAAATTAGTGAAATTCCTTTAATTACTAGTGAAATTTTACTAATTCAATTAAAGAACAGTGAGGCACTTAAGATTAGTAGAAAACCATTAATTCGATCAGTATTAGTGGAAATATTGACTAATTCGATAGTGAAAAAAACCTAATGGCTTAGTGAAAATGTATTAATTTTTTTAACTTCGTGTCATCTTGCAACATGAATCATGTAACATTTTTAACTTTATTGAAACAATAAAAAGACAATATCGTGAAGCTTTTAAATGTAGGCATACGTCACATCACGAACATAAAGTATTTACGACTTATTGCTCCAAAATGGAAAAATTAGTGACAAATAGAAAAGTTTAACGAAAGACTGCGATTTACTAATATTCTCGATTTTATTGAAAAAATAAGGAGGCAATGTTGCGAAACTTGTAAATAGGCTACGTCACGTCTACCAACATAACATATTTACAAGTTATTTCGTTTGGCTCAAAAATTAGAATTAAAATATTCCAATATCATTTTTCATACTTAAAAAGAAACGATGCCTCCTACAAAAAAATGTTTAGAAAAAAGCTTGTAGGTCTTCGTGAAAGGAACAATTTTGATATCTTAAGTTTTTTTCGTTTCTTGCGTCATTTGGGTCAAAATTTGAATTTTCGATGAAATACATACAAAGGCAACGTTTGCACATTTTTTCAACTTTATCTGAACTTTTTTTGACAAGCTGAACCAGTTCGAATTAGTATTAAGCCTTTGTAATATTGTACTTCAACTATTTGTAAGCAAAGAAAAAATAATTTAGACACACACACACACACAAACTAGAATATGTTTTATAAAGTGCAAAAGCTGTTCGACCTACACTACTTAGTCTTTACCTTCACTTGTATCTAAATAATACTCTTACTTAAAAAAGTTAAAGTACATTCCTACAAATGCTTAATACTAATTTGGACAGGTTTAATGAAATAAAAAATGTTCAGATCAAGTTAGCTCAATGTGCAAACGTTGTCTTTGTTATAAAATAGTTTCAAAAACTTTCTGAAATTTTTTTACTCATAATGTTTCGAAAAAACTTTTTAATTTCTTTTCAAAGTACTTTTTGTAACATTTTTTCTCCTATTGGCCTTCCTTTGCTTATCAAATTGAGGAGTTAGGAGTTAAATTTTACTAGCTACTGATGAAATTCTATTAGAGAAAAATGAACAAATAAAGATTAGTACAAAATTATTAATTCGATCATAGAAAACTACAGATTGTTTAATTAAATTGTATTAAATTATTGAGGAATGTATACGCTCGCACTTTTTCATTAAACTTTTCTATTTATCTCTAATTTTTTTCCTATTGAAGAAATAATTTGTAAATATGTTATGCTGGTATAACTGATGGAGCCTATTTACAAGATTCACAACATTGCCTTCTTATTCTTTCAATAAAGTCTAAAATGTTTGATAATCGCATTCTTTCGTTAAAGTTTTGTGTTTACCACTAATTTTTCCATTTTGGAGTAACAAGTAGTAAATACCCTGTGTTCGTGATGTGACGTATGCCCATATTTACAAGTTTCACAATATTGTCTTCTTATTGTTCCAATAAAGTTGAAGATGTTACACAATCCATGTTGCAAGATTACTCGAGGTAGAATGTTAATATATTTTCACTAAGCCATTAGGACTTTTCCACTACCGAATCAGTCAATATTTCGACTAATACTGATCGAATCAATAATTGTATACTCATGCTCAGTGCCTCACTGATCTCAAATTGAATCAGTAAAATTTCACTAATTTAGGATCAGAGAGTGACGTTAAATTTTGTTTTAAATGAAAATATGTTTGCAAATGCTAAAAATAGTTTTTTTTTAATAGGTTTAACCAACAAATTTCTCAAAAATAGCCTCAGGAGCATTGTAGGTAAACATTTTTCACGACGAATTTTAACAGTGTTGTGTGGTAAATTACGTCGATTTTCTTAAGTCGAAAAATTTATATTACATTTTAAGCTTCATAAAATTGAACTTTTCAAGTATTCTAATACCAAAAGAACTTTGTACAAAAAGTGCCGTATCAGAAGTTGTTTACATCGCGACTCTCTGCGCATATACTTTCGTACATGGTGCCAAGCCATGCACATTTGTACCATTCGCAATATTCAATTACAAAAATAATTGAAAAGTTAACAATAACCATTCTTATAAACAGTGTTTTATGGCACAATATTTAAATTTGGGGTTGCTTCAGATTTGGATTTCCCTTAATTGTTTGAGTTGCTGAAAATATTTCTCAAAATAATATATGTTTGATAATGTTTGGTAAAAGGCAGAGATGTGTATTGTCCAGAACAGGACCGAAAAATTTGGGTTCGGTCCTCCAGAGATCCGATCCGATATTTCTTGGATCGGGTCTCCAGTAGACCGGACCGAAAATGTTCGGATCGGATCTGTGCTTGATAGATCCAAACCGTATTCTTCGGTCCGTGTTTCTGAGAGATCCGGACCGAATAAATACCACATCGGGTCGGTTCTGTCCCTTTCCATTGATTTGTAAAATTAAAATCTGTTCTTCTTGGAATTCATGGTTGCGCACTAGAGTCGTGTCGCACTTTTAACTGCGCAGTAGACTCTTTTTGCATTTGTAGTTTCGCACTAATGTCAGGTTGCTCTTTCGACTGCGCAGTAGACTTCTGTGGCATTTTGGGTCGCGCATTAGAGTTACGTTGCACTTCCAGCTGCGCAATAAACTTCTGTGGAATTTTGGGTTGCGCATTAGAGTCAAGTTGCACTTCCAGCTGCGCAGTATACTTCTGTGGCATCTGCGGTTGCGCATTAGACTTAAGTTGTACTTGCAGCTGCGCAGTAGACTTGTTTGGCACTTATAGTTGCGCGCTAATGTCAGGTTGCACTTCTGACGGCGCAGTAGACTTCTGTGGCATTTTGGGTTGCGCATTAGAGTCAAGTTGCACTTCCAGCTGCGCAGTAGACTTCTTTAGCATTTGTAGTTGCGCGCTAGTGTCAGGTTGCACATATGACTGCGCAGTAGACTTCTGTAGCATTTTGGGTTGTGCATTAGAGTCAAGTTATGCTTCCAGCTGCGCAGTAGACTTCTTTGGCATTTGTAGTTGCGCGCTAGTGTCAGGTTGCACATCTGACTGCGCACTAGACTTCTGTGGCATTTTGGGTTGCGCATTAGAGTCAAGTTGCACTTCCAGCTGCGCAGTAGACTTCTTTGGCATTTGTAGTTACGCGATAGTGTCAGGTTGCACATCTGACTGCGCAGTAGACTTCTGTGGCATTTTGGGTTGCGCATCAGATCCAAGTTGCACCTCCAGCTGCGCAGTAGACTTCTGTGGCATTTGCGGTTGCGCATTAGAGTTAAGTGGCACTTTTAGATGCGCAGTAGACTTCTGTGGCATTTGCGGTTGCGCATTAGAGTAAAGTTGCGCTTCCAGCTGCGCAATAAACTTCTGTGGCATTTTATGTTGTGCATTGGAGTTAAGTTGCACTTCCGGCTGCGCAGTAGACTTCTATGGCATTTTGGGTTGCGCATTAGAGTTAATTTGCACTTTCAGCTGCGCAGTAGACTTCTGTGGCATTTGCGGTTGCGCATGAGAGTTAAGTTGCACTTCCATATGCGCAGTAGACTTCTTTGGCATTTGTGGTTGCGCACTAATGTTATGTTGCACTTTCGACTGCGCAGCAGACTTGCCCAAAAATTGTAGCTGCGCACTTAACTTTGACTGTACTTCCAGCTGCACAGTAGATTTTTTTGGCATTTTTGTTGCGCACCATAGTTAGGTTGCACTTCCGAAAGCACAGTTGACTTCTGTAGCAGTTGTGGTTGCGCACTAGACTAAGACTGCACTTGCAACAGCGCCATAGGCTTCTGTTTCATTTGCAGTTGCGCACTAGAGAGAGGTTGCACTTCCGACTGCGCAGCAGACTTCCGCGGCACAACGGCTACGAAATAGACTCTTGTCGCATTTGCGGTTGCGCACTTGAGTTGGGTTGCACTTCTGGCTGTGCAGTAGATTTATGTGGTACATATGGTTGCGCACTAGAGTTAGGTTGCGCTTTCGACTGCGCAGTAGACTCATGAGGAATTTACGGTCGCGCGATAGAATAAGGTTGCACTTACGGCTGCGCAGGAGTCCTCTGTTGCACTTACGTTTGAGCACTGAAGCTTTGTCGTACTTCTGGATGTGCAGTAGACTTATGAGGCGTTTTTGGTTGCGCGTTAAATTTATGTCGCAATTACGGCTGCGTAGCAAGCTTCTGTAGTATTTACTGTAGCGCATTTTTTATGTGATTATTATTTCTGCGAGTTAAATGTGTATGACAATTGAACTGCATAAAAATCTATCAAGTAAAACGCAAAATATAATTATTTTAAAAGTAGTAGCTTCCAATTATAAATTTAATTTCGTTGTACAGTTTCGAAAATTTTAAATTAATTCGAGATTTCATATATTATCAGTTGAATATTGAATCAAGAATGTATCAATAAATCAATCATTTTCGAAATCTTATTTATTGCCTTATTAATTTTAGTTATTTTATATTTCTTCTGCCCTAAGTATGTAAACTTCTTGATTTCCTCAATCCTTTTCACCCTCCACTTCCAATCCGTTCTCCCTTTGTTCCTACTTTGCTCGCGTCTGAAGTCCAACACCTCTGACTAAGCTACATTTGAAGCCTATTTCTTTCCTTCTAAATGCTTCTCCAATCTTTTTATCATATTTCCCAAAACCTCTTCTTCTTCAGCTATTACTACTATGTCGTCCGTGCATGCCAAGGTTAACAATCTGTATCCTCCTGCCACCAATCCACCATCTAACCCTTTCTTAGAAAATTCTTTCATGTCCCCTATGAACAACGCAAGAGTAGTGGGCTCAGCGGGCAGCCTTGTCTTAATCCTATCTCCGCAGTGTAGCGGTAAAGAACCTGCCTAGCGACCTGGCTGCCGCTGGTTCAAATCTTTTTGTCGACATTTTTTAAATGTTTATTTTTTTATTTTTCGCATTGTAAATATGTCAAATAATCATTTTTTGATGCCCCCCTCGGTGATTAAATTTTTTTTTCAAAAACAGTAAAATTATTGGGAAATAAATATCATGCATGAGAATCGACGACAGAGGCAGCTGGCCCAACTCTCTCCCCTCTTCCATGAATCGTGGCAATGGGTCCGAAACTGGTTTCGAAAAAAGCAGAATAAATACGCACACTCATTTTTTCCGAATTCAACCGCAGATGTCTCTTTTTACGTTATAAAATTTAACACGTTGCTTCTAATGTGTATAACACTTGTGCATGATATTTAGTTTCTAATAATTTAACTATTTTTGAAAAAAAATCTATCGCCGGGGGAGCATCAAAAAATGATTATTTGACATGTTTACAATGCGAAAAAAAATGTCAAAAAAAAGATTAGAACCAGCAGCAGCGTGGTCGTTAGGTAGGCTCTTTACCGCTTCACCGGCAGCCCTTGATGGAAACAACCGCGCGCGACTCGGTGGACCTTGGGTAGCCGCGGCGATCGTGATATTCAAACGCTCATAATTCTTAAACAAGGGCCCACTTACAAATAAGCCGGGACACGTTCTAATCATTTTTGACGTACTATCGATTGATGATAGTCTCATCAAAAAGTCAATGTCGCAGAAGAGGCCTTCTCCTTGTAACCCGAACTTCTCTCACCAGTTGAGCTTGAGTTGCGGAACGGCCAGGAGAACACAGCGAGTGTTGCCTCCCCCCTTCATGCTACTACCTTTTCCGCACCTCAACATTAGCCACCGAATGGTCATAGCTGATTAAGGGTCATTAGTACTAATGGTTCAATGGAAAAAACGAAAAAATGTGCAGTTTTGTACTTAGCGATTCGAAAACAAGATATTCATGACCTACGACTTTTCACGATTCCAGTCATATGTTATTTTCATTTAAAAAACTCACATTTCCCATAATTTTTTTCTTATACTTCACCCAGGCTCCGGACTGGTAGCAAACTATGAAATAAATTTTTTTTATGCTGGCGTGTTTGAAAATTGTTGGGAAATATGTATTGTGAATGATATGATACTGGAATATAAACAAACGAATCTAATCAATTGAGCAGCTAGAGGAGAGTTTTTGTCAAATGAGTCCATACATAATGTTAATGAAGTATTATTTAAACAAATAACCTAAACTTTAGAATAAACTAAACTGTAAACTAAACTAAACTACAAGTTAAACTAAACTTTAAACTAAATTAAACTTTAAACTAAACTAAACTTCAAACTAAACTAAACTTTGAACTAAAAGTCGGTAGAATATTCATCTTATGAACTAACTGGTAAAAACTTGCGTGAAACTTGATGAACGAACTCAAATCGAGTTTCGAATCCGACTCGAAATGTTAAAATTGCATCGATAAGGAATTGTTCTTTTTCGATGATTTTTTTTTCTCCTTGTCGCTTCACTCCTCATTTTGATGTAGAGTTCGAGCTGCATTTTTTAAAAAATTTTGATTAAATTGAAAATGTACGGTTTGAGCGTGTAAAATTCAGCGTTTAATTTTGAATGGTACGTTTCACAACTGTTTGTTGTGCGCTTAGTTGTATGCGAAAATTCAACCCAAAGTTTAGAAGGGAAATTCGAATTGCTTGCTACGTATTTTGGGTTTTTTTGGGCTCTTGAATGCACCAACAAAGGATTTCCAAAAACCACCCCTACTAACAATAAAACTACCCCCTATGTGAAAACTCGAACTCGGAAAAAACATAGTACACCAAAATTCTGGGCTTATTTTGGGCTTTCGAATGCAGGTGATTTTTTTTTTGGAAACCACCCCCTATGTGCAAAAAAACCAACCTCCTGCTGAAAATGAAATCTGCAGAAAACAAAGTGAATCAAAATGTTGGGCTTATTCTGGGCTCTCGAATGCACCAAAAAAAAATTTCAAAAGCCACGCCTATGTTCGAAAAAACCACCCCCTTAGTAAAAACTCCAACCTGGAAAAAACAAAATAGGAAGTAGTGTTGAGCTTTTCTTAGGCTCTTGAATGCTTGATTTTTTTTTTCAAAAACCACCCCTACGTCTAAAAAATCAAATATTTATCTATAAATTCGAATTTGAATTTTCAAGGAGCCCAAAAATCAGACTCTATTCACACTGTAAAATTCTCGAAAAGATTATTTTTTGAAAAAGTCATATTTGTGTGTTAATCAGGGGCTGTTTCATAACGTAAAGGGTTGGAGCCCAAAAGTCGGTGTTGATATTTTTGAAGAGCCCAAAAATTAGAGGCTCTCTTTACACTGTAAATTTCTCGAAAAGACTATTTTTTGAGAAAGTCTTATCTGTGTGTTAACCAGGAGTTGTTTTTCAACTTCAAGGGTTGGAGCCCAAAAATCGGTGTTGGCATTTTTGAAGAGCCCAAAATTCAGAAACTCTATTTACATTGTAAAATTTCGAAAAAGATTTTTTTTTGACAAAGTCTAATCTGTGGGATACCAAGGGCTTGCTTTTTAACGTCAAGGGTCAAAGCCCAAAAATCGGTGTTGGTATTTTTGAAGAGCCCAAAAATCAGAGACTCTATTTACGCAGTAAAATTCTTTAAAAAAGATCATTTCTCGACAAAGTCTTATCCGCGTGTTGAACAGGGGTTGTTTTTTAGCGTTAAGGGTTGAAGCCCAAAAATCGGTGTTGGTGATTTTGAAGAGCTCAAAAATCAGAGACTCTATTTACACTGTAAGATTCGCGAAAAGATTATTTTTTGAGAAAATCTTATTTGCGTGTTCGGGATTTTTAAAAATACCAACACCGATTTTTGGGCTCCAACCCTTAACGTTAAAAAACAGCCCCTGGTTAACACGCAGGTAAGACTTTTTCCAAAAATAATCTTTTCGACAAATTTACAGTGTAAATAGAGTCTCCGACTTTTGGGCTCTTCAAAAATACCAGCACCGATTTTCGGACTCTAACGCTTAACGTTAAAAAACAACCCCTGGTTAACACGCAGATAAGACTTTCTCAAAAAATAATCTTTTCGAGAATTTTACAGTGCAAAAAAGTCTCTGATTTTTGGGCTTCTTAAAAATTCAAATTCGAATTCATAGATAAATGTTTGATTTTTTAGACGTGGGGGTGGTTTTTGCAAGAAAAAAGTCAAACATTCAAGAGCCTTAGAAAAGCTCATCACTACTTTCTATTTTGATTTTTCCAGATTTGAGTTTTTACTAAGGGGTTATTTTTTGGAACATAGGGGTGGCTTTTGAAAATTTTTTTCAGTGCATTCGAAGACCCAGAATAAGCCCAACATTTTGATGCACTTTGTTTTTTGCAGATTTCATTTTTAGCAGAGGGTTGGTTTTTTGCACATAGAAGGTGGTTTTCAAAAAAAGAATTTCATGCATTCGAGAGCCCAAAATAAGCCCAAAATTTTGTTGTACTTAGTTTTTTCCGAGTTTGAGTCCTTACATAGGGGGTAGTTTTATTGTTAGTAGGGGTCGTTTTTGAAAATCGTTTGTTGGTGCATTGAAGAGCCTAAAAAAAGCTTAAAATTCTATCGTTTTTTATTTTGATTTTTTTAAATTTTCATACAGTGGTGGAGGAGGGGAGAGGTGTTTGGTTTCTCACGGTTAGCAGCTACAGTATCAAGTTCAGGATTTTGTTTCTGCCCTTGCGGGCTTTCCTCACCTCCACTCGAAATTTGAATTTTCAAAAAAAGTAGTGGAGCCCAAAAATCGGCAATACAGCCCAAAAAAGCCCAAGAAAGCCCAAAATTCTGATACAAAGAAATTTGGGAATTTCGATTGTGGAGGTTTTGATGGCGAGATTGATGAATCTGAATTTCGGGACATTCACTGACATTGCTCAAAATCTTTGGAAATCCTACAGGGAGTTCTTTTGTATGAATAGATGCGTGTAGAAAAAATTATTCATAATATTTTTATATAGGTTTCAAAAAGCTTTCGTTATGGACAACTTCAAACTAGAAAATTGAAAAATGTTTCAAACTGAATAATATAGAATTAAAATGTTAATAATTAGACAATTTTTCAAATTTAAACCATTAAAACTGACCAATCTCTAAGTTATCAATTGTGGCGGCTTTCAGTTATCCAAACAAAATTAAAGAATGTTGCGCATTTTTCAAAAATTGTTGTAAAAAAACTGAAAATATTAAAATCTTACAATATTTTTGGAAATTAGGCATATTATGTAGATAACGAAGAAAAATACATTTTTGCAAAGGTCTGAGAATCTTGCAATTTCTTAATCCTCATTTAATTCAGGGTCTGGCCAATTTAATTGCCAAAATTTTCCAATTTTGCCTAGGTAAATTTGGAGTGCGATAAAATTTCTACAGGCTTAAAAAACTCGTCGTTTTAGTTTTAAAACTCCAAACGCGTGACGGTAATGCAGAGAACACGTTTCAAAACCTATTTTTTTTTAAGGAAATAAAAATTCCAGGACCATGACCAAAATTCAAGGACTTTTCCAGGTTTTCAAGGATTATTGAATGGATTGATTTAACTAATTTAATGAAAATTTTTTGATATAAACCATTTACGATATTTTGTGAGTCAAAATAACAATTATTATGGCTTTTTGAAACTTAAAATATGATAATTATAATTTTATTGTTATGATTCATTATAATACAAATAATTACCAGAATAAAATTCTTATTTCATTGATTTTTCCGTGCTCTTGGTTTACATATAATATTTATCTTTTCAATTTTTCATTATCTGAATAAATATCAATGAAAAATCAATAAGTTTCATATTTTTATATATACATTTATTAAGATAATACGTTTAGAAATAATTAGCAAGTTTTAAAACATTATAATGTAAATGAGTTTCCAAATTAGGCTGAGCATGAGACCATTCATTGTCAATTTTATAAACAAATACAGGTTAAACATAACTTTTATCGGTTCACATATTTTTTTATCATGAAAAACTATTCTTACGTACTTTACAAAGTTATTTTTAATTGAAAAGTTGATAAACAGAAACACTCAAAATTTTTATTAAAAAAGTATATAGCAAATTGCATGTTTAATTCTTATGTTTTTACAGATTTTTTTGTGGCACAATCATGCAAAAACCCAGTTGAAAAGGTCTATTTAATGTCAACAATAGGGTGGGCCGAAATTACATAATTTTTGAAAATCGAGAATGGCTAGTGCTGAGAAGTGGCTATGCGTTATTACAAATGAATATCTCCAATGACTTTTTGAAATAAGAAATGGTCCTACGGTGTTGCAATGAGATCAATATTATTTGTTTTTGAAGTTAAAAAAATTTCAATATGGGTTTCCAAACTATGTTATTTTTAAATGTATTTTATGTACAGTTTTTGACATTAAATGCTAATAAATAATTAATATTGGAAAATGTAACTTTTGTTTAAGTTAAATTGTTCGGTTCAAATCTTCACCCGTTGCTTTTCCTTCTGATTCAGTGTCGTTTTCCGATCTTCCCTCCACTTTGGAGGACCATAAATTTGCCCGACTCAATTTCATTTATATATTTTGCTTCTCTAATTACACAATTACTTTTTCTATACCTTTCTTATTCGCGCTATGCACAAGTGAAATTAGAAAAGAGACTCTTATACTCTCCAATTTTCTCAAATTTTTTTTTTGATTGTGCAAATTAATTGAGTGCTTTCCTTATTTCACTTGTTTTTTTTTTAATATGAATCTAGTTCACTCATCCTTTGGGAATACATTTTCAAGTCGTAAGTGGTTGTAGATATATACTTTTGTTCTCTTCGCTTCAGCTAAAAAATAATTCAGTAGCCTTTCGCTCATTCATTCGAACTGCTCAAGAGAAAATTCGTAAGAACCTTATTCCTTTTTACACTTTCCGGGCCACACGTTGAGCGCCAAATATTAATTAAAGTCGTGATCATATGCTCTTTAAATGAGTTGCGATCACCCTTAACTTGACTGAACATTCACGCTGGAAATAAAATTTCAAAGTAGATGCCCTCTAGAAATTGTACATCCGGTTCTCGATTAAAATAACATAATATCACGCTAATGAAGATCTTCTACATTCTTTAGTGTGCCTAGTCTACTGTGAATAAATAGGTTTATATATCTTTAATGAAATATAATTATCCAATATTTTTAAACTTAATTCCAGCTATAAATCCCTTCCTTATGACATGATAATGATACTTGCGACTTGCTGGCGAGTCGCCGACTGGCACGAGTGTTGCCATAATAAAAATTGAGTTTGTACTCACAGAGTGTACTCAAAATATAGAAATTGTACTTTCGAAGATAACGCTGCAGTGGCGCCACGAACTTACAAAATTTTGGCGCCAGATCCAAATTTGTTTATTCATATTTCTAAATAATTTGAACTGACGGCTTTTTAAAAAGAAATCGGATATATTTTGCTCATTCTGAAGATCATATTCCTCATTGTTTATCTTTAAAAAAAACCAAAATACGTACAAAGAATTTCCCAAAAAAATGGAATAATATATAAACATAGCCTGCAAATGTACAGAAACCAGACGAATTGTGCAATTGTAGTCAAATGTACTCGAAAAAACAAAGTACGAAGTCAATTGTACTGAAATTGTGATTGTGGTACTCAAGTACTCAAATTTCTCAGACTGTACTTTTTGAGTACAGTTGTACTGTAAATGGCAACGCTGACTGGCACGGTGTCTCCGGAACGTGGGATTTTTCGGCCCCCACTACTTTCCCATCTGGGAGCAATCCATGCAAACGTTGCGTGTCGGTGAGTCGGTTCTGTTACATGATGCGTAGACCAGCCTCGCGTCAAGCCGAAAATGCGCGAAAACGAACGATTCTAACTACGAATTACTTGCACTGGACTGGCAGTTATCTCTCGCGCTTCTGACCCTCTCAGCTTCTCGCGCGAGATCTGTTCACAACGACTGTTCTTTGCGTGCGTAGGAGCTCCTCAACATGAGCATGCGCGGTTTCCCCTTATTGTAGGCTACTCCTAGCTCCATTGCTTTGCTGTCGCGTGAATTGCCTACTTTAAGAGTTCCCACCTTATCCATAGGTTGCAGTGTGTGTAAGGAATAATACTGGATCATACCACTGCTTTAAATAAATGTCATTTTGGATTCTCTCAATTATACATGTGCAATATGAAAGGTTTATGACATATAAATATGTTTGAAAAATAAACTTGCAAAACGTTTATCCGATTTGGGAAATATAATTTATAATCGCCGTGTCCATTGTTGACAGATTCCCCTTTCCTTTTCCAGTCCGCCTTAACTCTGATCTGATGAACCACTCTGTGGGAGTAATCAGCTTATTCAAATTGCATCTGAATATGAGCCAGAGCTCTCACACTTTGTTGTGAGAATCTTAAATAAGATTAAATAAAAATTGTGTTCTATCGAATAAAAGGAATGTCCCAAAGTATATTGAATGTAAATGATGATTCTAGAGCAGATGACAGGGAATATTTTTGTAAAATAGAGTAGACACTCACTCTTTAAATTAATTATTCACAAAATCAGATAAAGTTATCAATTAACTTTACTCAAGTAACTCTCGAATACATGAACTCATAAACGTGAGCTGGCTAGACATCATAGTGACAAAGTGAAATATGCTATCGTCGGTAGCAGCATAAATAGGTACGAACAGCTCATTGAATTTACAAGAGAAATTTGATAAAATCAGAGGTACAAATCGAGGCTCTCAGGAAGGAAGGGAACGGAAAAACATAACGCCAACATTCCGAGAGAACCCCAATGGACAATCAAGCACATGGCGATCGCAAGATCCTGAAGGGAACTATCCGAGAGCAGGTACTAGCAGCCAAGGTTACCATGGTAACTGGACGCTACATCCCTTGACGGAAAGCACGTAGCGTTCGAACGGACTCACAGGGCCGTATCTGACAGGACAGTATATCCATCAGAAAAACAACAGCAGGAGGCGGGAAACGAACTTCAGCCACGCCAGTAAAAGAGATGGCCAATACTGACGTGGTCACTCCCATTGTATACACGGCCCACATGCTGACGAACACCCGAGAAGAACTAACAGAGGAAAAAGAAGAAGTAACGACGAAAAAAAAATCAAAATGCTACACGGCCAAGATTCAAGTAGCTGGAATTTTTACCAAGGCACTCATTGACATGGGTGCAGAAACAACGTGCATTTCCGTGGAATTTCTGAAAGCCCACCAAGATCGATTTCAGCGTTACCCAAGCCTACTATTGAGAGGAGTGGCGGCAACCGGGCCCATGTGCGGCAAGGCAGTTCGACTGAACCGTCAGATTTATTCTGACGTGCAGCTATCCAATGTACTCATATAACTGTTGTTCATAGTCGTACCTCGATTGTCGCGAACATGCATCATCGGGATTGATGTACTCAATGAGTATAGGACAAAAATCGATGTGGATATAAAAACACTCACATTCCCTTATTTGGACAGGGAGCCGGCACTGCGGATCATGCAGGACAAAGGACGCGAAAGATCAGAGGTGCATTACGATTTACGTAATGTCGAACTGTCGACCAAAGAGCCTGTCGAAGCCGAAGATCCAAACTAAGAAACAGAAACTGATAGCAAAAAGGAATTTTCTCTGCACGTTCTGTGTTTGTAGATACAAAAGAAGGTCGATGAAAATCCTGATTTGAAAGAACGGGAAAAGGAATGCCTCAGGAATATCCTGTGGAAACATCGCCAGGTATTTCGACCAGAGCCCGGCCTATTGACCAACTACCAGCACGAGCTGAAAGTATGAGGGGCAGCCGTTCGTGGGAAGGAGATACCCGATTCCCATGGCTCATCGTAAAAAGGTAGACGAGGAGATACAGCGTATGCTGTGGATGGGAATAATACAGCGGTCGACAACATTTAGACCACCTGGATAAAATTTTTGGAAGATTGGGCGAAAATAACTTCACTCTCAACATTACAAAGTCACATTTTTTTAAACAGGAACAAAATTTTTGGCTAAGTTTTGACCATGGAAGGAGTAAAACCCGATCCAGAGAAATTAGCTGTATTCATGACTTCCACTCACCGAAATGGAAATGGGATCACGAGGCACAGAGAAGTTTCGAGCGAGTAAAAAATTTGTTTGGAACTCCTATTATGCTTTATTTTCCAGATCCCAAAAGGAAAGACTATCTTGAAATAGACGCCAGCAACTATGCACTTGGTGCTGTAATTCATCAGCTAAATGATAAATCCGAAAAGAAAATTATGACATGGGCCAGCAGAACGCTGAAGGGTCCTGAACTGACGTACTTCACAACGGAGAATGAAATTTTAGCCATCGTCTGGGCCCTGCAAAAGTTTCGTACCTATCTGCATGGTGCAGAGATAGAAAACCGGACCGATCACCTCGCTCTAACCTTTTTAAAGACGTACAAATTCGTAAATGCTGGTCTCACTCGATGGATTCTGGCAATACAAGATTACAACATTAAAGTAGAGCATCTACCTGGAAAGCAAAACATGGTGGCGGATGTACTGAGTCGTTTGCACGACAAAGAAAGCTACTCAAAAAATCGCGGAAAAACTATGGTAGTCATCAAAGCTCTGATGTATGATTGGACACAACTACAACAGGAAGATAAGAAAGTTACTAGTCTAAGACAAGAGATATCTTGCAACCCAAACGAACAAAAGCGTTTCAAAATGTTAAATGACACTTTTCATACGGAGTACCTCATTTATGTGCCTACGGAGTCGGCAAAACTCCTTAAGTCATATGGTATCATAAGTCATATGGTCACCCGGGAATGGAAAAAACAAATAAAATATTGCGGGAATCTTTTTATAGTCCTCAATTAGCCAAGCTTACGCGAAATATACTGGCAACATGCGACTCATGCCAGCGCAACAAAATCGCGACTTAAGCGTCACAGGCATAACAAGAACCTGTCCTGTCACAAGCACCACTAGAGCTCATCCCCATGAATTTCTTTCGGCTCACTCACCAAAACAAAGTTTGTCGAGAGGGTAAGTCAGGAGCCCGCAAGACTCTTTAGGACGCTTCTTCTACCTGAAAAGCACAACGCGTGGTTCGCTCAATTAGAGAACATTGAAACGATTTTTAATGAGTTATACCACGACACGACAGAGGTGACCCCCTACGAGGCGTTGTGGGGACGAAAACCGAAAAGATGGTGGGCCGACCTCCTACCTCCATCACCGCCACATCCCAAATGAATAGAGAAGAACAATTGGTAGTATTTAGAGAACGCATCAAGGGGGAACGAAAGAAGAAACTTGATCGGAAATTAAAAATAAAAGAGGCAATGTCAAAATTTCTCTCACTGTATAAGGAACCTCATGAAATCAAGAAAAAAATCGCCAACAACACTTGCATCCTGTGGAACGAGGAGAACGACCAAAAAAGAGGACAATACCATGCCGACGACCTCCGAAAATACAAGCAGGAAAATGTAGAAGAAGGGAATGAAGGAAACTCTGCAGACTCGGGTTCCGAAGGGTCACAGGTCCGGAAAATGAAGCGCAGGTCAGTTACGCTTTGGACACGAACCATGACAGTCGCATATACCCAACACGAGACACTGGATAACAGTTGTAGTATGGCAGTGCAATGCAACTTGGAAGTCAGAGAAGAGGACCTGATTATCCGCGAAACGCACAACCACAGAGTGGTTCCCACTATGCCATGCCTCATTACGACCACCCACAGAAGAGCTGCGAGACTCCAGAACACCAACGTATCGGCGGTAAATCCGGCCAGATTCGCAAGGAACGTAAGGAAGAAAGAAGTGGGGACCGCGGACGCAACACCAGACATAGGGGAGGAGATACTCCAGAAGCTCAAAATCAACGTACTTAGCATTATTGATGTGAACGCGCAGGAGGAACCCAGTGGCGTACCTCAAACGATCGCGTGCCGTAACGAAGAATGTGAGGCCGAACTCAAATGGAGGGCTATCACAGAGGAGAAGATCGCAGTAAAGCCACGGCGAGAAATATACGCAGCACGCAAAAGTAGACACGACGCATTAGTGGCCGAGATCTTCAACAACAAGGACCCAAGGCCGGCGAAGAGAGTATGCAGGCCAACCAACAGCCTGGCCAAAAAAGAAAAAGAGAATCCTGGAGAGGAAGAGGTCCGGAAATTGCATGAGGTCAGAGCCGGGGAAATCCAGCAAACAACAGCGGGTCAACATGACGCAAAAACAGAGCACACGCTGGAAGTCAAGAGAGAGGCCCAGGAAGAGAGAAGGAGCGCAGCGGCAATCACAACGAAAGACATATACTAGAGGCCGCATCCATAGGAGACGCGGATGAATTGCACCCAGTACCGCGAGTGGACGCCTTCACAAGTCTGGACGCTCACGCCAATCTGGACGAGAAAGAACGCCAACCCTTTAGGTGATGCGAACAGAAGCAACAGGCACCACAACAAGGTACTGAAATTCTTGCTAAGGATGGAAAAATTAAGAAAGTAAGAAAGCGATATCGCATAAAAGCGACCTTTTCTTTTTTTATCATTATTATTGTCCTTAGCCAAAATTTCAAAGAGGCTAAAGAGCCTACATCTAGACAAAACGTCAAGCCCCTTAGCAAATATATCAAAAGTGTTACGTGCCTCAAGAGCAGATACAAAAGCACATAGACTCCACAGCCTCCCACTATAGCAGGCTCGCGAATAGTAAGAGTCTGAAGTGTAACGCGTTCCATAAAACTGCTCGCACGGCCCGAAAACGGCCAGTTAATTTGAGATCCTGCGGAGTTGACGCAAAGGTCGTTGGAGGGTACCTAGGGAGAAGACGGAAAATGTATCTTCCTCTTTTGTCCCTCATCTCTCTCCAAGGGTGGGTAATTAAATTTTCAGACTTAAAAAATCTGAATCTCTAATACTTCTCCAAAAACGAAAGACCCTTTAAGAGCAGACGGAAGTCTACTTCCCAACCCGCTTTATAAAAAGTAATTTTTTTCTAGAGACCTCGAGTCGATACTTCTGAGATTTTAACTTTCTCCGAAATTCTTTGCGATACCTAAACGTTCATTTAAGATTGCGTATTTCTCTGATTTGTGGCGATTGCCTCTCTGAAAATAAATATTTCCTTCCACTAATTGTCCCAGTCTAGTAGACGAGCAGAGCAAGGTCCACCTGGTACGCTCGTCCACGAAACTAGACTCTGGTAATTTTACAACTTGTCCAGCGGACTATCCTTGTTCCTCCAAAGAGAGGTATACGTGCACCTGCAGTGCGAGAGCGCCTCGACTCAGGTCCCTTTTTCTTGAATACTTACGAAGTGTCCACGTGACCAGAATTGCCTACCGTTTAGGGCTACACTATCAATTTATGAGCGGATTATTATTATTGAGCCAACCAATCTATAGAGCTATAATTTTATTTCCATTATATTGGGTAGAAATAAAGATTAATCATAATAGGATTTACCCACAGGTGTTACTGTGAAAGTAATAAATTGAGAGTTAAAGGGACATATTTGCTTTGCAGATACCTTCTGTGGAATCTCAATATAAATGTAATAAAGGCAGCACCCAATAGGTAAAGCCTCGTATTTCAACCCAGCAGGTTAAAGTTTGCACAGGAAAGAAGGGCATTGACCCATTTACCTAGTTTCAATATATGACAGCGAATTTAGATCTCAGAATGAAATTTCAAATATTTGCTGATATTAAAGCGTATAAATTAAAGAAGGGCATTGACCAATGATCTTTCTCTCTAGCGTTCATCAAGTTGGTACAGTACTGCCTCCAGAGCGTGATTGCTCGCGTCTGTTCCAGAATAGTAGGTCTTTCGAGGGTCAGGAAAGTACTGTAGGACTGCTTCACAGAATAAATTTTTTATTTCGTTGAAATTCTTTTGCTCTTCTTCTTCCCACTGCCACTTCGCGCCTTCTTTTATTAGTTTGAGGAGAGGTACTTTTTTTGCATGTTGTTTATTAAATTTGGAATAGAAATTGATGAGTCCAAGAAATCCTCTTAATTGCTTTGCACTGCGCGGTGCTGGAAATTTTGTGATGGCCTGAATCTTTTCTGGGTCCGGTTTAATACGTTTGGTGGTGAGAATAAAGCCCAGGTATTCAGTTTGCTATTGAAAAAAGTGGGATTTTGCCAAATTTAGGGTGAGATTATGATTTTGGAGAATGGTACTACTGTGAATTTATACGTACGTCCTCGATGTTGGAACGCTGTGTATTGTCGTGAGTCGTGATGCAGAGGTACCTGCCAGAAGCTCATGGCAAAGTCCAGGGTTGACATGATTTTCGTGCGATTACATATCTGGAATAGAACTTCTGCAGGTTCTGGGCAGTCCCAGTCTTCTATCAGAATTTCATTCAGCTTCCTGACGTCTAAGCAAAGTGTCACTGACCCATCTTTTTTTATTACAGGCACTCTGGGACTTATGTAGGGGCTGTTTGACATCTGAAACACTTCTAAGTCCAACATTCTTTGGAGATCGTGTTCCACACTTTCCCGGTACGCTACTGGTATGAGATAGCTGCGTCCCACGAATGGTCGATTTTCTTTGATGAGCAGCACGTGTTGTTAGAAGGCTAGTAGACCGGTACCTTGTCTGAAAACGACTCTATATTGCCACAAGAGTTCCTTTAGCTGTTTCTTGGTTGCTTCTTCAACCCCTTTGCTTTCCTCTCCCTTCTGCTCGACCTCTTCCCAACTGATGTCCCTCGGCTTTTGGTCACTGTTGTCCTCTTCATTCTCTCTTGAGTGGTTTTCTTGTGGGTCGTTATCTCCCTATCTCGCAATATCACTAATCTTACATTGCATTGAGGCTTCTTCTTTTTTTCTCTGTCTTTCATTATTGTGATTGATGGCTGTCCCTTGAGGTATGAAAAGGTTAGCCTCTTGTTTTCGAGATCGATTTTTGCCTCAAATTCATCGAGCGTATCAATTCCCATGATGCAAGCCCAAGTTAATCGTGGAACAACTATGAATGTCACCTGTATAACTTGATCAGGCGATCGCACGTCGTCGTGAATATGTTTACTCAGTCGCGTGGCATGGTCCCCCATGGGCCCTGCTACAGTCACCACTGAGTGGCAGCATTGGGAAGACGCTAAAACAATCGCTATTTCGCGCCATAAATTCCTCCGATATGAAGGTGACTTCCGCACTTGTGTCCACGAGGACTTTAACAAAGATGCCTCCCACTAAGAGATTGGTTACATAATATCTAGATCTTTCTTCAGCAATTTCATTTGCGACGTCACTTGCCGGGTCATGTTCTTCGCTTTGTAGGATGTTCATGGTGATTTCGGGTGCCACGCCTTGTCATTCTCGTTTTCTTAAAGGCGTGGCGTCTTCACGTTTCCCTGCTCCCTATTTACTGCTCCAGGTATATTGTCTCGATCTTCTTGGTCGTGGCTTAATTCAATTTCCATGTTTCGGACTTCATGAGTGGCCGGCAGCGGGGCTGTATTTCTCCAATTACCGCTCTCTCACTGGTTTCGCGGCCATTGCTGCCCCGTGAGTGGTTTCGTTTCGGCCGGAGGTCCTGACCTATTATTTGCGCTGTTGCCTCCTGATGAGTTCACTGTTCCACTCTTTTTCCTCCAATGCTGTTGTTGAGGCGTACTTGAGTTTTATTTTTTATTCCTTCTTTGTCTCCATTCATTGTTAGTGGAGCGTGGTATTAATGTTGGGCTTAGACTGTCAAAGTCTTCGAGCAGTTTCACTAGCTGCTCATACTCATTGATTCCTCTGTCAAGCATCGCGTACTTTATTTCGTCTCCGAAGTGTCTAGCTAGTTTGTATATGAGTTCTTTAGCCGTTGGTCTCGGATTCAATTCTAGTGCCTCCGCGCATTTTTTGTCGCGTATTCGGCTTTGGTGATTCCTCTCTCCGAAGTGTAGTAGCCGAATTCCAAGTGCTTCCTGTGGTCGTACTGGGGCCTGTTCACTCAAGTGACGACTTTGAAATTTGTGGATGAATGTTTCGATATCTCTTACGTCGGCTTGGATAATTTGCCACCAATTTCCAGGTGTTCCCGTCAGTTACTTCTTCAGGAGGTATCTGACGTCTTCTTCCCTTGAATTTGTCGCTTTCCAATATTGTTTCAGTTGGTGCATATATCGGATTGGGCTTCCTTGTCCATTGAACTCTGCTATTCTGTGTTTGTGACTTCTAAGGTTCTGATTATTCTTGATTCTAGAGTGACGGGTTTTTTCTAGGGTCTTCTTTTTTTCTCTCCCACTTTTTCTCGACATTTCCTTTCTTCTTCTTTCATCCGTTTGGTCCGTGTCTCCATTTGTAGCAGCAGGGAGTCTATCTTCGCCCATGTTTGTGTCTGGTCGTGTTTCTGCTGTGTTTCTGGAGTTTTCACCTGCCTCACTGTTTCACCTAGATCTACGGTGCTTTGGCTTTTGTCCATCCTTGCTTTTGTTCTTTTGTTGCTCATCGCTGTTCTTTCTGTTTTCGTTATTTCTCGAGTTTATTACAAGTCTTTTTTCTATTTGTGAGAATAGAGTTTCTTCTCTTGTCGTACCCCTTAGTTGGGCGCCAATTGAAACATTTTAATTTTTTAATTTGTCAATAATTATCTAATTGTTTATTTAAATATTCCAATAATTAATACTTCCTTAATCAAAAGAGAATATTTCTATAACGTTAGTGTGGGTTGGCACGAGCAAATTAAATGAAGCTCTATACTTTCTTAGTAATACAATTCAATTGTTTATTATTGATTTATTTACATAAGTCGCCGCACGTGGATCAAACAATGTTTTGATTTTCTCTTTATCGTTTTTTCTCTCTAGGGTCAGGCGCGGGTTCCCTAACTGCCTTATCAAATAATTTTCTCTTTGGAATCTAGTTTATTGTTGCTTAATTAAATACAGTAATTAAAAAAATAACAGTATCGCAAATACAATCTATCAATCAGAAATGAGAGCTCTACTAATTAGTCGAAAAGATGTTTAATCTAAGTTATTTATTTCAGTCGAATGTCATTTCGTAGTCTTTAGGAAATAGATAAATTGATTTGATAAAGAAAGGCTTCGTGCAGCTTCGAGGAGATCGTTTCTAAAGCGATGGTGAAATTCACATTTAACGAAAAGAACGCTTTCTTGCTCAAAATCTCACATAGAAAAAGTATCCTCATACACATAAGTTCATTTAGTGATCAAATACATTTATCATGCCCTGAAGAAGGGCCCTGCTCCTTTCGAGAACTTCCTCTTATTCTTTATTTTTACATCCGTAGGTGTGGAAATCTTCCTCCAACCTAGGAGGAGAAGCGCACTCTAATTTTTCGGTTGAAGGTCTTTCTCCACGGAGAAGAGCCCCAGAGCGTTAGGAGTACAGAATGTTTATCTTCTGCTCCTAACCTTTGTGACTCCGGTGAGCGAGCGTTTCTGCCCAGAGATGAAGTCGGAGGCTTCACCTTTGACAGGTTCGCTTGCTCTCGTCCTACGCAGCTGATCACCCAGTCGCCGACCCTCTTGAGGAGCTCACGTTCGGCCTTTTTATCTGCCCTCCGCGAGTCCGCCACTCTCATTCCACCGATGGTGGGTGGAACTTCGGGGCGATGCGCTCTACAGTGGCCCCTGCGCCCTTACTTGTTATTGATCAAAACAGCCTGGTCTCACAGGTTACCGATATTCAGAGGACTTATGCAACTAACATGTTACAAGCGTCTACATGTTACTTGACGCTCTGGAGGATAGGGGGAGTCTGCCCTAACGTTATAAAGTGTCACATAGGAGGGGGGCCGCATAGGTCTTGTAACGCGTGACGCATTTTTGAACGAAAAATGAAATTTAAAACCGAGAGTGTGGAAGTAAATTAGATAATATTTATTTTCTTTAGCACGTGGTGAAAAAAAGAGCAAAAGTATGTGCCTTATTTATTGCTTCAAAAGCTGTGTTCCCATCAGTAGAAAGAAAGAAGTTGTGGGAAGTAATGCAGGAGAAAGAAATTAAGATAGGATTGATAGGAAGAGTGAGAGAAATTTATAATGAAACGAAAGATAAGGTAAAAGTTGGGACTGAAACTTCAGAGAGATTCTGGACGGAGACTGGCTCGGCGGCGCTTGGTGAAAGCAATCGCGCGCGACTCAGTGGACCTTTGGCAGCCGCGGCGACCGTGATTTTCGAACGCTCATAATTCTTAAACAAGGGCTCACTCACAAGGAAGCCGGGACACGTATCTAATTATTTTTAACGTACTGTAGATTGATGATAGTCTCATCAAAAAGTCAATGTCGCAGACGAGGCCTTCCCCTTGTTAGTGAGGGGAAGCCGCGCAATGGGGAAACTGCACCCAGGTATCTAGGGCGGAAATGAACTCGCCCGTCAAACCAAACCCAGGCAAAGTAATAAAATCGTGAAAGAAAGAAATGCAACTTTTCTTGCGGAAAACTTCTGCTTTATTTCCATTTCTCTCAGTCCCTACTAGAAACAATCTACTTTATCTTTCAGTTTAAATGCAGTTCATGCTTAACAAAGGACGTTATCACTTTTATTTCAATCATGCAAGAAATTTTCGGTTTTTAAATCTGAGAATGTCGACGAAAGTGCCGTTTAAAAATTGTTGGTTTGCTTTAGTGGAAGTACTCAGCAAAAATGATCAAAGTTGTGGTCAGCGTATCCTTGAAGCGGATAAACTGAAAAAATTTAATGTAGAAGAATTTTTAATTAATTCACAAAGTCTGAAATTTGTGAAATTCAGGATAAAAAGTGATGAGATTGTTCCCGAAGAGGTAGATAACGAAAAGAAGTACTGCTGGATCCTGAGAGTACGGGGTAGGATTTTTATATATTTTTTTTATATATAAATTTTATTTGCTATAATTGAATGTGAATAATTGTTCCACGTGTATCGCAAAATTCACAGATCTTTCTCAGGAAATTTAAAAAAAAAGAAATCGTAAAAGGGGCTCTCAAAAATGAAATTTTGATACAATTTTCCGCTTAAAAGCATATTTTTGATTTTTTTGTTTTGTCTTTGAATATAACTGTTTTGATTCTTCATTATTTTTTGGGTCGAATCAAACAAACAAAAACTTGATGGAGGGTACGCAAGTTTCGGAGATGTTAATTTCTTTACGCGCAACAATCGGCACATTTTGGATTTTGAATTTCAGAAAAGTTCATAATTCAATTTCCAAATCATATATGTGCAAGCTGATATGATCATTGCTTTATTAATAATATAGATCTTTCTAGGGGCCTTTTCTCAGAAATAGATGTTATAGTTCTCAAATCAGAGGCAATGTCGTTAGGTAGGATCCCACTCGCATCGCATTTCATGATTATTTTTTCTTTTCAGGTTAGCCCTGAAGAAGTGAACTGCAATGTTCACGAAACGTCGGCAAGATTCGTAGTTTTGCACACGATT
>JAUMHM010000083.1:14075985-14091260 GCA_032362435.1 Melikaiella ostensackeni
CCAAGTGTTCGTAATAAACAAGCCTTTTTCTAAGCATAAGCTAATCAATTTATTCCCGTTACCGTTCGTTTTTGGGTTTCCGAAATGGCCCAGTACCCTGTCGGTACCTTCGCGTTGCACACCAACCCAGCCATTCATATCTCCAAGTAGAATTCTTCTTTTGCCAGGATCGCAAGTCCCTAGTATACCATTTAACGAGTCCCAGAAGGTATCTTTTACATCTCTCTTGTCACCACCAACTAGAGCGTAGCACGCTATGATAAATAGTCTTCTGATTCCTACTTTCATTTGTTTTATTACCAAATCTGCCGTAAAAACAATTTCCTTTGCCTTTCTTTAAGTCCTTAATCGGAGACATGTTTTTAATCACTTGCATCTTCTTTCTTGGTTCATTATCTCGGAAGGAAATTACAATTACAGCTAGATCTTGAATGGAAGACTTGTCCCCAAATCTTATCCATTAAAACAGAAGCAGGTTCTCTCGAAACTGCAATAGACAAAAAATAAAGAATATATTGAACAATAAAAAAAAAATAGAAAAAAATGTATCTAGAACCAAGAAAATGAAAATTCAACTGACAAAGAATAAGAAATGCAAATATCAGTGGGAATTCAAAAATGAGTGAAAAAGATGATGATGAAAAGATGAATTAGGAAATAGAGAGAATACTAACAGGGAAATATATAATCGAATTTATCTCTTGCAGGTTCCCTGACAAATCTTTAAATTGCGAAAAAGAATATAGGTATAATGTTCAAAGTTTTAACAAATTTTAACTGCACAAAGCTTATTACAACAAATATTAAAATAAGAATTAGAATAATCTACAGAGAAAGACTCACTTTTGTTCAGGTTTACGTGTACGTATGTATATTTTTCATTGTAAATACGGCAGGAATCATTCACATATTACATAACGCGTTTTTCTTTTGTTCAAGTAAAGACGGAAATGAAATTGCCGTGAAGTTTAAAAATGACACAACAATATAAATAAAAGAAAATCGCTTCACAAAACACTTGAACGGCCCCGCAGATATAAAAATTCTCATTTAGAGTATATTGTTTCGCTACTGATCGCGTATAAAAAGTTTATTAAATTTACTTAAATTCTAAGCAAATAAAAAAACTATCAAATATGGCGCTTATTTCACATCAAACGACTCATTTTTTCACTTACATTTCAAGATCACCAATTATGAATATACGCTCTAGTGATTATTAGTTATTAATTAGTATGCAAATCAATGCCTGACAATGCCCTTCGATTTTGCACGCACTCACGCACAATTGTCACATGCTTTCCTGAAACGTAGTCTAACAGCAAAATAAAACTTTCAAAACTCGGAAAACACACTTTCGAAAACAATATTACGAGAATCCATCCAAACTTCTAAGTACATTAGCTTCGAATTAAAATTAAAGTATCGAGTTTAAAAATTTGACACTTTATAATATTGTTAAAAGAATCAAGATATGTTAATCGTTTTCTGTTTTCTTTTTTTAGCCCCCCTCCCCTCCCCCAAAAATACATCTGTGAGAAATTGAATACAAAGGGCTGATTTCACCAACCTCGGTTAAAGAGTTAATCCTCCGTTAACCGGCCGTTCGCCACGGGTTAACGTAGTTTAACCGAGGGTTAACTTTTTGACCGCGGATGGTGGAATCGGCCCTAACTTTTGTAAAGACCTTTCTGTCAAATTCTTTTAGACGTCGATTTATAATCTACATTTTCTTTTGATTTTCATCTACGACACTTCTTTGAGCAACAGAATTTCAGAGAAACGAACCTCGTAGTACATATCGCTAAAACTAATTATTATTATCCTCCACGGACAAACTGAGTTTACAAAAACATTCCTATTAAATTAAGAAATTTCCCTGATTCTGAGATTAGATGTCAAGAGTCGATTTTCATCTCATTATAATTGTGACGAAAAGATTGACTTATTTTTCGATTTGCAACTAGCGATTTTTATAAAATGAGATATACGCACAATAAAATTATTTTCGGTGTTATTTCGACCCTGTCAATTAATACAATAATCTTTCTTGGCTTTTAAGGCAGTTACCAGAACGCTGGCATCGATACAAAATATATGAGCATTTTCTTGTGCGTTTCGGATGCACGTTTCAGCAAAAAAAGATGCGAAAAAGAGTGCTTTTCGATTTCTTATACGAATATTTTTCGTTCTTAACTATATGTATATATATACACTGACTGTCGTATTCTTCAACCAATATCTGACTTGAAAATTGTTGTTTTCATAAGAATCACAATGTTCTAACACTAGACGTACATAAAAAGTATAAAATAGGTTTCACGCCTGAACCTCTCGACTGAAATAAGAAAAAAAGCGAAAGCCACAACTCCGAATATTTGACACAAATTTGAACAAACCGACCTTTGAGGGATTCGTATGAACTCTTTTTATTTACATAAATCATTATTTTGAAATATTACTATAGAGTGACTATTTTTTGCTGAGTTTGTCGATTTATTCGTTTTCTTCTCAAAAAGAAATAATCAAATCAAATAAATGCAATGTACTTTTCTCGAACGTTTTTCTTAATTCAGTTTCGAATAAAAGCTAAGCAAGTTATTTAAACTTTAAAGTGAAAATTCGAAATATTCTCTGCACTAGGACAACACAACATTAATGAATAAATAAATGTTTCTTTTTTCTCTATATATGTTTCGCTTAAAACTATTACAACTTTTCGAAAACTTATATTCATAAATGTAAACTGGGTAATGCAGTCTTGGCTTTTGTAGAGTAATTATTTATTGAAACTAAAAATATTTCCATGTTTAAAACATCATGGCCAGAAAATTTTAATTCTGCACAAATAGTTTAAAACATTAAAATCATAAATTTTAAATATAAGTAAAACAAAAACAATACAAGAATAAAGTAACGAAAATAAGAATTACGAAACATGTATACAATTTTCTAAAAATCTTAGATATCCTTTCAAGATTTTCTCTCTCCAGATTCCATTTTTCAGACTTATGATCACAATCTTAAAGATTAGAATAAACGCAAAAATATTTGTTTGCACATATTAAACTTAAATCTCGTTTGCCTACCTATTTTTATATTTATTTCAGACCTCACAATATAGCTGCAAGTTAAATTGTTTCAAAATTAAAAAATGCGAATACTTTTATTTTTAAATACTGAGATTGTTGATTAACCTTTCAAAAATATTACGTTAGCGACTGAAAAAAAAAAGCAAATAAGGATATTTCAAATTGTTGGGAGAACGGGAAATGGCTGTGAGGTCTGTTAATAGTTAAACTGAACAGAATCTGTAATTCTGAATTACTTGAAGTTTCCTTGAGATATTTTTCCGACTAAACAGCCGCAGTGTCTTCCGTAATCCGCAGAAGCGTTGCAGCTTTGACGATGTCACCATCACACTGGTTAAGCATAACTTTGCAATCTTCGAGACCAACAAAATTATTTTCCTTCTTCAATAAACCCTGAAGACGTTCAAGTTTAATTGCAGCGTGGATATTCCAGTTAGTAACGTTCAAGGCTGCAACGCACGATTCTGGAGTCGACTGCCGCAACATTTTCAACATAACTCTGACCTCATCTGATTGTTCTCCATTTTGAGGGCCACTAGTCCTAAGAGTATTAGGGCGATCGTAAGCAAAATCTAAAAGATCTTCACACGAAACATGATCCGATTGTCGAGTTAGATCGCTATTTCGTGTCACTGTTCTCTCCTTTATTCTCTGATATTTTCCCGACCTGGTTTGAAACTCTTCTGAATTGGTCGTTGAAGAAGAATCTTTAGCCTGGGACTGTGATTGTACTTTAAGAGTAGGATTGACATTAAAAAACGAGACGGTGGATGTCAAACTTTCGCGGGTTCCAGGAACGTTGCATTTAATTAAAGAAGCCAGTGATCCGCTGGAGGAATTGATATTCAAAGTCTCGGGTTTTATGCAACCTGTAGATTCTTCAGATCCCGTTGGAGTTGAATTTCTACTGAAGTCACTGATATCCATATTCTCTGGCGCAAACTTCGAAGTTGAAGTTTTCGAGTCCACGCTGATTTTTCTTTGAAAGTCGACGATTGGGGATTGTCTGGTTTCATTGACAGATGTGTTCTGCTGAGATTCTTCAGGGTCAAAGTCGATTAGATTGTCCGAGAATTCTAGGAGGTCCTCAGAGATGACGCTGCAGCGGTTTAGTCTAGTGTCATCGATGGGAAGAGAATCTAGGGCGGCCAATTCGGAGTCAATCCGTCTCTCAAATTCCTCAGGACTAAAACAAGAATGGAAGAGTTTGGTTGAGAAAATGAAGAGAATTCAGATGCAGTCACAAGAAAAAAGAACATAGATAGAACATAAATAACGGATAGAACTGATACACTCTCACTGTAATAAAAAGGCTTGTTATAAAAATAAATCTCGGATTAATTACCTGTTGGGCGCCAAATCAGGCATGTAACCATCTTCAGAAGAACCAGGTCCCTCCACACTCGAAGATCCCTCCTGAGTCAAAAAGGACGGATGTCCATCGACCTGATCCTCCAGTGGAGGAGTAGTTTCTGCCATCTTTGCAAGAGTTCTCGTCACTCCACCGCCAGGAATAATAAGAGGATGTTTCCTCTGATGTCTTGGTAAATTGGACTTAGGCTGGAGAGTCTTAGATCGATCCCTTGGTGGCAGAGGGATAGGGTTTCCATCGACGTTATTGTGATTCTGATTATTTTCTATTTCCATCGAGTGATGCCTCTCGAGGTTCCTCGTGAAAGGAACTGGAGGTGGTGCCTGAGAAGGTGGTGGTACTCGTTTTGGCAAAGTTTGTGACCCACTGTGATGCACATCGAACTGCAAAATCTGATCGCTCCCTATATCGTCGGAATGAAATCCTGAATTTCCTGAGTGGCCCAAGGTTGCATGTTTGTTGCCCCGAATCCTCGGCCTGACGATGGGAAGTCCAGATCTCAACATTCGAAGTGGATTTGTGTCTGCGGTGCTTTCTACGACTGTAGACCCAACGAGGCTATTGTAGGCTTCCTTGGCTTCATCGGACAACGCAGCCTAAACAAGTCGTAGGGTAGGGAGAAATTTGGGAAAAAGGAAACAAAAAATTAAATTAAAAAGGGCAAAAAATAAAGAAATCAAGTTGCCTAAATTGTAACTAAAATAAATTTCAAAAAAACAAGAGGCTTCCTAGTCTTTGTTCTATATTTTAAACTTAAAATCTACCTAATGTCCTAATTCTTACTTTTAGTTTTACTTTATACTCTAGTCTAGATTCAAGTGTGCATCGTGAACGAAAACGTTTTCTATGCGTGACTTTCCAGGGAAGATCGTAGAAAAGAGTGAATTAAAATTATCATGTCGTTCTGTGCATATCAAAATTTATAAAAAAAAGAGTCACGTAGAAAAGTTATGATTTTCCGATCTGACATTCTGTCAAAAAGGAAAGGACGTTTTCGTTTTTTTTTCTATCAATACTGTATAAATGGTATACAAATTGCGTATGTGAGGTGTGTCCCATGATTATTCAGAGGTACTGCGATTTTTGAGTAGATTTTGAGACACTCTGGAATTATTTGAAGATTTAAAAGAGTCACTTCCTAATTTACTGTGTATAACTCTTAAAACTTTGCTTTAATTTGTACATTTCAGTTTTACACCCAAAGAAAGATCTTACTCAAATTCAATTTTATTTATCTCGCCTCTTTAAAAATTGGACTGGAATCACAGAGAAAGTTCCAAAGGCTTATACTTTAATTTTCAGGAGAACTTCAGGAGATTTATTTAGCTCAGCTCTTTTGCCCGAAATTTGAATTATTTTTTATTGTAAGTCTATCAAGCTAAGATAATTTTTAAATTCAAGCTTTCTTCACATTGAATTGCTTCTGAATTCGAAGTTTCCAATTTGTCATTTTTTGAATTCTTTTGGTTTGAATTCTTTTTAAATTATAAGAATTTCCAACTTGATCTTTTTTCAAAACAGAAAACTTAAAATTTCATTTGATCTCTTTTGAAATTTATTATTTTTCTACTCTTTCGAATAGGCTCATAAATCAAAAACGGCAAATAGGAACCAAATTTAGAAAACAAGAATTTAGAAAATAAGCCTTAGAGTGATATTTCTTCGGGTTAAAGTCCGAAAAAAATTGTTTGAAAATTTCTTATTATTTCAAAATCCGCAAAAAAGATAATTAAAAAGTTGAAAATTACCAAAATGACGAAGGTTTTTCTAAAAATAATATTTTTCATTATGTAATACACAGAAAAAAACACAAAAGCAAAATTGTTACTTTCGAAGAGATCTTAAAAAGTTTCTCTTCCATTTTTCAATATTTTGCGCCAACATTAAAAAAAACGGGCACTCATTTTTACTCAATATTTTCCAAAATAATTTAGATAATTAACTTATTTTTAATTATTTATTATTTAATTATTATAGCCCCCGCCCCCTATATTCAACCTCCCTATTCAACAATTTAAGCCAATACCGCTGCAACTATTTCCAAAAAGTTCCCAGAATATTTCCTGATTCGAGAATCTCCTCAACACAGTACACCTTGATGTTCCCAGATAATTTCATACTACATACCCATAGTACCGCTGAACCCCTACTTGTTAGTATGAAGTAGACGTGCTATACATGCATGCATGCTAAACACGATACATGATTACAGTACAAAAGTCTTATTTCGTTGCAAAAAACCACGGTCTTTATTCTCACAAAACTCTTAGTTATTTTTTTATTTTAACAAAGTATCTAAAACCGCCTTAAACTTAACTTTAGAAACTATTTCACCAACACTTAAGGGGCAGGGGTTGGAGGGAAGGTCAAAATATCATTCGTAAACTCAGGATATTCAGAGCTCTTATCCGAATCCAGATCAGAGTTACTAGTAAATGTCAAACTTGAGCCAGGCGCGCTTTCAGGCCACGAAAGCAAATTATTTCTCGAAGAAAAAAGTGGCGACAAAGAATTTAAAAAACTCGTCGAAGGTGGTGGAGACTTTCCGCAAAGTTCTGCCGAAGAAAATCCTCTGGCTGCATCCGGATGCAAGAAATGGCCTCTATTTTTTAAATTCAACCGGAAATTATGAGGCATTCGTTTGTGAGGCCGCTTACATCTCAGTCTGCTTCTAATATGAGTCTCGGAATGTGAAATTGAATCAGAATCGTCACTAGAATCGTTTTTTGGATGAAATGATCTTCTCGCAGCCCTAAGGGGAGACTTTCTGTGTTCAGACAGTGAAGAAGTTCTGGGTCGAAAAACATCAAGATTCCCTTGACCTTTATCAGCAAAGGGGTCGGTTTTATTCAACTCTTTTCGACTGTCGTTTTGATACAATTTTGGAGGTTCCAAAATATGTTGATGCAATGCAGGGCTGCTGGCTGGATTTTGATTCACGTTCAGCTTCTTGCCACCTTTTTTGCCTTGCAAAAGAATATTTAAATCTAGGTGTTTCGGTTTCTGAATTGGTTTATTCAAATTTCGCAATGGTGTTTGCGTCTGAGTTGGTATGTCAAAATTCCTCATCATCGGCTTCGAATTTTGCTCAATGTTCTTACCTAACTGTATCATATTTTGAGTCAACTTTCCCATTCCCAGGTTCAAAACCTGACTTTTTTTCAAATCAAGATAATTCTTCACGCTCTCCAATCCAGAGACTTCTCGTTGGTACTTTTCTGCGAAGAGCTTGCTGCTTAATTCGACTTGTGAATTCGCCTCGGCGTCAGATTTTCTTCTCAGACGTTGGAAGTTGACTCTGAGGCTTTCTGAACTGCTATAAATCGGCGAATCCTTCTTCTCAGGTTCAGCGACGAATAAAGGGTTATTCGACATGACGAAAGAAAAATTGTCATGGCCATTTTGATTTTGTTCAATCTTCCTAAAGCTCTGAATATTTATTCTCACTGCCTCTAAGTTTGCGCGAGGACCGTCAGAAATTGCTGTTTTCAATCCACCTTTTTCTCCTTTCACCTCCTGAGTTCTAGACCCAAAAGAAGCCTTCCCAGCCCTGATGTTTTGAAGATCAAATTTCTTCATCTCTGCATTCAGTTTCGTCGAATCAATTGCCTTAGGCCTCGTTCCGAAATCAAAATTCTTTTCCTTTGGTAAATCTAATTTGATAGAACAATTCCTGGGAGATTTAAAATTCTTCTCTTCAAGGTCAAACTTTGAAATGTCGGATCTCCTATGATCCGAGTTAGGAATTTTATTTGGAATCAGTCTGTCCGAATTATGCCCAACAGAATTTGAAGCGGTGAATTCGGGAAAATTCGAGAAAAACATGTGTTCTAGATTGTTAATTTTGTCGAAGTTGTCGTCTTGAAAAGAGACTTTCTCCATAGGAGATTCCGCAGGGTCATCCTCGTCCAAATACTTTGGCTGCTCGAAATAACGATCGACATAACTTGTCGATACTCTCTTCACCTCTCGAGGGAAATCCAAGTTTGAATTCCCGATTCCAAATAGTACTTGCCTATTTTGCTTCAAACCCTTCGTTTCCAAATCCAGGATCGACTCGCAGGCTGCGATGCTTTTGCGATTTCCGTTTTCAAGAAACTCGGTGGACTTCATCAACCTCTGTTTCGTAGCTTTGTTGTCGAGAATATGATCATCAAATTCTACATCTATGTAAGAAGTCCAGGCACTCGGTTTGGTTAAAAGTTCTCTGGATTTTGCGAAGCAAAATTCAGCGGATGCTTTGTCCCAAAGGGGCAATTTCAAAGTGGAAGGGGCACCCAAAGATTCTATGCTAGACACTGTGGACGACAGAGATTGCAAACTCGAGCACAGCCACTTGATAAGCCAAAAAAATGCATGCAATAGAGAAAAAAAGTCAAGAGAAATACGAGGAAGAAAAATTGGAAAAGAAAAAAACCGTATCAAGTCACAATTTTCAAGTATACGATATTAGAGAATAAAGGCAATGAAAATTAAACGTAAATAAAAAGAAAAAGGAGAGGATTAACCGAAAATTAAATAAATTGGAAAGGGAGGGTGGGAAAGGAAAACATTAGTATTTCTGTCATAGTAAGCACTCTATGAGAATAAAAAACAAATGGTTAGTAAAAATTATTCAGTGTTGTATAGTATTAACTGGCATCAGGAATTAACGTTGTTCCATAACTGTTTTAGATTTATCCAAATAATTATATTGCATTCGCAGTACACAAGTTGTGAAAAGGTGCTAGAGGAATCCTGTGTTAGTATCAGAGTAGAAAATAAATTGGATAAAATCGATAACTAGTATAAAGTGAGTGCAAGAGTTCCAGTGTTATGAGTGTTTTGAGATGAAATGTGTTTTTGTGATCTACAATTTTGTAAATCGATAGTTTTATAATCCTTGTTGAACTTTTACTTTAATATGATCACAAATCTCAGAGTTGCTAGAGAATTCAGATTTCAAATTTTCCTGTTTTCTAATGAGAAAATCAATGTTTTTCTCGATTATTATTTTCGATAAAGCACGAATAGTTTCAATAAGAACCACCGCATTCAATCTTTATACTTTAAACTGAATTCATTAAAAATTGTACTTTCAAAACTAAAGTGCTAAAGATTGAGCAATTTTTATTTCAAGGTCTTCAAACCTAAACAATTTCAATACTATGAATTCAAAAATGAACAATTTCAAATTTGGAATATTTCAAATTGAATAATTGCATGTGATACCAAGTGACGAAAAGTTTTGAATCCACCCACAAAACCTTATGGTGATCTTACTAATAAAACTTGAAGTCATAAACAAATTCTTGTAAATTTCACTAGACTCAGAAGATTTCCTATTTGTAAAATGAAAAATGTCCTTCAAATTGTCAAACTGACGAAAATACCTGGCAGTCAGGTAATCTGGCAGCCTCCTCTGAAAAGTGTCGTCTGTCTGGTTTGGGACTGTGTTGATGTGGCAACTTAAAAGAAAACTTTCTACGTCTTGAGGGACTGGCAGGTGTTCGTGGCGATTCCTGTGGTTGCTCAAGATCTGTCATGGAACGTGCCGTCAATTCCTGGGCCATTGCAATGGCCGAGTAGAGTGTTTTCTGATCTGCTGCTGAGATAGGCTTCACCTAAACGCGGGAAAAAATCTTACCACATTTGACAACTTTTGCACTGCACTACAATCTGAATGTGAGTTTGAATTTAAATCAATGATGAACTCTCAGCAAAATAAACAAATCATATTCTCTCGAATTCGTCAAAATAATCTTTTTTTTGTTCTTGAGCTAAAGCGATGTTAATATAACTAATGATTCCGAATGATTTAAAAATTGCAAGGAATACGGTGTGTGTAAAAAAGCAATGACAAATGCGAGACATTCAATTTCACGAGTTGTAAAAAACACAAATTAAAACGTGTAATTTACATTTATAGGACTCACGGGGGCTTGCTTCTTTTTACTGCTTTGTTTTGCTTGTATTTCTCGAAGTTCGTTTCGAGCGTTGCTTGATTCATGTTCCGTTGGTGGATGTCCAGGAAGCAGTGGAGGCGGAGAAGATCCTAAGGAAATATCATTAATAAGACTACACATCTAATCTTTAAAAGTTTTTGAAATTTGTAGCACTTCATATTATTCATACTCTAAAGTTGCACCATCTCAAGTTAGATTGAAAGTTATCTACTCGTTTCGAACTGAAAATTCTGAATTTCAAAGTATTTATATGCATACTGTTTTTTGGTTCTCATTTCCAATTTTTCAGACAAATTTTAAAAGTATTTTAGAGCTCCAAATAGGTTGTCAAACAAAATTCTTTGAATCAAATGATAATATCAATGCAGAAAAAAAATGTTTACTGATTAGATTAGATTGAGCTTCAACATTAAAATCATGTGTAGTGCTGAATTGGAGTACTTTGAAGGTCATAAATAATCCATTGAAGCACTGGAATGAAACAAGGTCAAAAATAATCTGCTTAAAGACTTAAAGGTGCTGTAATACTATATTTGCTGCTAGAGTGAACAAGAAAAAATAGATACCCAAAGATCTGAACATCTGATCCATTTCATCGAGGAGACTAGGCCCAAAATCAAAGCTCAGTGGCTTATCGAATCTCAATGGACTATCTTGGTTTTCTTCGTCACTGATTTCGTGATATTCGTGATCTGCGCCCACTGTGTCTATACTTCCAGCCACGCTCGAAGTCACAGTTTGCTTTGAAGCATTCGTCATCGTTCCTAAATGCGATATTTCGGAACTCGCGTCGGACCATAAGCTCTCTACAATATATTCAGTATTTTTTACTAACAATCAACAAGCAAGGCGAAGTTAGTAAAGTGAGAAGTGAAGAGGAAAGCGAATCGAGCAAACACAAATCGGCAAGAAAAATTGTAATTAAAATTGACTTTATAGATTAAAAAATAGGGCAACGATATTGATAGTGATTCAGTCACTATTGACGTCGTTAACTTAGTGAACATATTTCCAAACAATCAATTTGGAGTCTAAAGATCTACATTCTATTAATTAGTTTGGAGCATCTAAGTATTAGTGATTAAATAATAAAAAACTCATATTAGAAAATATAGAAAGCTTAAGTATTTACCAAATCAGTTGCATATTTATAGTAACATAAAAGTTTTTTTCCTTAATTCAAAATAATGATCGTTAGGGTAAGGTAGAAATTTGTTTTGATCTAAGGTGCAGAAAGCGCAAAGCTCAAAGTGCACGAATTTGAATCACAAAACATAAATCTCACCGTGTTTACTTTGGTTGTCCTGCTGAGTATGTTGAGTCCTACTATTCCTAGCAGACTCTATATTCGAATCTGCATTTCTTCGCTCTTGACTCAAAAGTTGACTAGAATTATCCGTCGCATCTTCCTGCGGTTTATACGGAGTCACAACCTGCCTCGGCAAATTCGGATACTTTCCCAAAAAACTAATATCTCCAAAATAAATTCCATCTAACCCCACATGACCTGTGTGTTTCAAATCTCCCTGTGGTGAGGAAATCATATCCGTTCTGATTTTCCTTCTCTGGCTCGAAAAGACATTCTTTCCATCTCCTCTCGTAAACTCGGCCGGCTTGTTACTCGGCAAATTAGAACCAAGATAAGCTATCGTATGCGCAGGATTAAAAAATCCTGTCTTCCCATTATTCAAAGCTCCCTTCCATAACGTGTTGCTGCTCCCCTTGTCCAAAACTGTGATAACATCCCCTTGCATATAAGTCAGCTGTCCATTCTCCGAATTATCTTGTACCGCCTGCACTTGTTCAGGCTTGAAATCTGGTAATAGATTTATCAGCTCAGTAAATTTAGGTCGTTTTGTTGGTTCATGTTGCCAGCATTGTAGCATTAGAGAATAATACTCCTTCGGACAACAATCTGGTTGCTCCAGCCTCTGGAAGTTTGGATCGTCGATAGCTTCTAGGATCTGGTGGCCAGTCAAAGCAGGCCATGGTTGAAATCCGTAGCTAAACATTTCCCAGAGAGTTACTCCGTAGGCCCAGACATCACTAGCGGATGTGAATTTTAAATACGAGATACTTTCGGGAGCACACCAGGCAATTGGGAGCTTAAGATTGACATTGAAGTTCGTTTGGTAGTAGTCTTTCCCGACACCGAGGGCACGAGATAGGCCGAAGTCGGAGATTTTTACTTTGTTTTTCGAAAACACAAGAATATTTCTCGCCGCCAAGTCGCGGTGGATGAGTCGTTTTGCCTCCAAGTACTGCATTCCATCAGCTATTTGCACGGAGAAGTCGTAGAGGGACAAGACTGGGAAACTTGGTCGCAAACTTGGCTCCTTAAGGCACTCCAAAAGTGATCTTAAAGGGGCTAACTCGGTCACAAGCATCAGAGAATTTGTGTCGAGGACAACGCCGTATAATCGGACAATGTGCTCATGGTCGATGGAATGCATCATGGCCGCTTCTTTTAGAAATTCGATCGGGTTGTTCTGCATTCTTTCCCTTGATAAACACTTGATCGCAACTTGTATTCTCTCTCCATCGTTGGTCCAAACGCCCTGCTGCACGACTCCGAATTCTCCCGTCCCCAGTTCCTTATTTACAATTATCGAGTCGGCAGGAATCATGTGCTTGTTGGGAACCCGAACAGGTGGACGATCTTGTTTCTCTTCTGGAAGCATACCTAGCGATCCAGGAATTTGTCCTTCTCGCTTGGGCAGAAGCATTTTTTTAAACTTGGATAAATAATTCTGGGGGAAGTGCTTCTGGAAATACTTCTTTAACCGACGCATCTCTGGTTTACTCATCCCAATAGCATTCAGGTCATCTTCGGTTACATATTTGAGCTGTGCGGTGCTCTGCACCTTCAGATCACCTAAAAGATTGGTCAAATTCAACGTGAAGAACATGAAAGACAAAACAGTAGGTAGATAAAAAAAGAAAATGGCAGAAGTCCCGGCATCTTAAATTGAATTGATACAATTAGATAACAAACCCCGAATGCCCGCGTAATACTGTTGAAGTTCAGCTTCCATGAGAAACTCGTAGAGACCAGGACCAACGTTGCGCGCCATTCCTCCTTGTATGTCTGTAACCAGATATGACAAACTTATTTTCACTCCACCAACTTCAGCATTGTGAGATCGAAAGTTTTGCATGAACATGAATTCTGTTTTGCAATATGTAGTCAATTAAACGCACGTCAAGCTCTCTTTGAGAAAGTCTTGATATGATAAACATTATGGAATAGACTATACAGGGCTTAGATTGTACGACTTTTTCCACTGTTATAACAATTTCCTTTAAAGAGTGTTTTTGAATTAAAATCATCTAAAGAGAGAGGATATAGGACGAAATTTACACAAAATTTAATTTAAAAGAAATTATTTCACATTTCTTCCACTGTATCATTTATATATGTACAAGCATATTGAATTATGATAACTTCCAGAAAGAGCATAAAATTAAGTAAGACTGGATCTGACATACTTGAATTCCTTTCCGTTTTCCATATATCTAATCTCTTTTAAATTTAATACGAAATATGATTATACTAATTTAATTTAATATAACTTTTTTTTCACTTCATTTCCCCTTTTCAGACGAAAAGAAAAATGGCAAACCAAAATTTTGAATTTGTTATTCTCTTAATGTCTCTGGAAATATACTTCTTTGGCGCTAATTTTCTGCTACACAAGTTGGAGGTCTCAATTTATATCGAAAAATATCATTCCTGCAAAAAAATGGTATATTAGTTCGGACGTTAGACGGAAAAACCTTGCATTTTGTGATGAAAGCATGACATTTTGCATAGATGTTTTAGGGCATATACGGAGTTGATTTAGAGTTGTAGCGACTTTGAGCCTCCATGCAGGGGCCTTATAATTTGTCATAAACAAGTTAATAAATATCAACCCTACGCTAAAAATAACTGCACCAATGGATTCTACGTAGAAAATGACTGAAGAAGCATGTTTTACAAGTTCATTTTCTCTCCCCAGTCAGTTATAGCAAAATAATAAACAAACGACTTGTGCCTATACCCGCTTCAGCCCATGGTTAAACCAATAGGGATATCATGAAAGTAACTAATGGAATTCTAGTACCGCTACCAGAAATGACTTTTGGGTTGGCATAAAAAGTTAATTGCAAAATTTTTTATTGCAGAATTTGTTATAAACAAATTAATAAACAATAATCTTATGCTAAAAATAACCAAGCCAGTGGATTCTACGTGAATAATTACTAAAGGAACATGTGTTAAATTTTCACTTTCTTGTTCGAATTATAAAAAAAATAATAACTATAGGCTGAAACGGGGGGCACTGGGATAGACACAAATCAGTTGTTTATTAGATTCTTACAACTAACTGGGGCAAGAAAGTGACAACGTAACAAGTCCCCTTAGTATTTTTTCACGTAGAATCCATTGGTGTAATTATTTTTAGCGTAAGGTTAATATTTATTAATTTTGTATAACAAAGTGTAATGTAAGGGCCCTGAATGAAGGCCCAAAGTGGCTACAACTCTAAATCTTAACGGTCTATATCCGGACTATACCTATATCATTATTATGTATTATGAACAAGTGCCGTACAATCCTAATATTCCAGGATCATTGAAATGACCACAAAAGTCACGATGAGTATTTTATTTGTACTATTTTATTTCCTGCCAAACATAAATTTCTCAGCGGCTTCAGTTTTTAAAGAGAACAGGTTTTTTAAATTTATAAAACAAATTTTACGACTTCCTTCAGCTAGACGAAAATGAGCACCATAAAGGCATCATATTACACCTCGAGTATCTTCTTCTGAACAGTCTTACGAAAATCGTGGTCTGGGACGCTTCGCATCGTCATTCAAA
>JAUMHM010000083.1:14123555-14136067 GCA_032362435.1 Melikaiella ostensackeni
CTGAACAATTTGTCTCACGGGATGAAAGTCGTACGTATGAAAAGGTAGCGTCAATCCAAGGCCATCCCCAAACATCCGCTAGCGCATCAACCCTTAGAGATATTTGTTAGCATTTTCGGTTTTCGTACTTTTTTTTACTTATACTACAGATTGGTAGAAAAGAAATCCAACTTATAATTTTTTCCCCTATTCACATACAGAATGACTGTACTATGTCGGGTGCTCTGCGTATTCGATCATTTTGAACCGCATTCGCAACTGGGTTTGTTTCTTACACGGTCTGCCCCCTCACCCGCCTGGAGGAACTCGATATTGAAGGTCTCTGCTATGTTCGCCAGCGGATAAGATAGATGACTGAGTATCCACATGTGCAAACCATCGTCTGAAGCCGTCGTGTTGTAATTTACGGATATAATAACAGTATCCGGGTCAATCAAATTCCAGTACTCCACAACAGCAGGCCTGTTTTCCCTTGCAGGCTGGACCTCTACCTCAATCCTTCCTCGCCCTACATCGCTGTTAAGTGCCTGTTCGATTTGGTAGGTATTCAATGCTATTGCACAATATCCCCAAGTGTCCCCCCAGTTCGTGGATCTGACGGTTTCACGGTGCCATCCCTCCTTCTTGAGCATAGCCCAGCTGTGGCCTGTAGGGTTCGTGATTCTGCGCTCACGCAGATCGTCATAGAGCGCGACCCTTAATCCCAGCGTCCTTCAGTTCGCCCTCCCGCCATCTACGGCTCGTAGCCCTGCCATTGCCAAAAAAGAGGCACCAGACAGCCGCCTCCATGCGGCCGCATCCCTCGTACCGTTCAGTAACCCTGATCTTGCGTTTACTGCTTCAAGCCCATCCCGGTAATCCTTTCCAATGTCAGTCGGGATCAACTTACCGTGGTTTGCGTTTCTAACTTGGCCGACCCCGACCCACCTGAGCTTTAGTGTATTCACTGCTTTGCTTTGTTGAAATTGACCCCTGACCAACCCCCCTGCACCTGCCGGGCTACTTAATACCCCTGTAGGACCAAAGCCCCCTGCAATCCACGCCTCGAAGAAACCTAACATAGCGCCACAGAATGACAGGAGCAGGCGCTCCCGCTTCTCTCCCGAATCCAATCCCCATGGTCTGGACAGCTAGCAATCAGCAGTTCTAATCTCTCCGCGTTCACAGCAGATATCTCTGCGAGTTCCGCTGTCGCCGGCCGGGTTTTTGTAACGTCTGAAGGTTTTTCCTTTGTAGCCACTGATTTCAGATGTTTAATACAAATTCGGCGACAGGAAAAACCTCGAGCCTTAGCATATGCAATCATTGCCGCTTCATCAGCGGCCAATTCCCCCCAGTTAAGAGGTCTAGCTCTAGCATGCTCTAGCATGCCCATTGTCCCAGCTGAAATAACTTGCGAGGAGCGACAAAACGCGTGCACTACAGTCAGACACGTCTCCCTGAACTGCGTAGGTCGATATGCAGAAGGGACAGGACCCAACTGGGATAACCCCAGGTGCAGAGAGGATTGCTCCTACTCCGGAAATTTTTGTGTCCTTATCCTCCTCCGAACTCGCCCACACCTCTGCAAGAGAACGCAACCTGTTCTGTGCGGATGGACTTAGTCTGTCACTCCCTTTCGCCTTTTTCCACTCCTTCCAACACTACTTATCCCTTACCCACTGCCCAACAAATTTCTTGGCCTGTAAATTGTTCTTTGATCGAAAGAACCCTCATAATCGGACCAGGTAGTAGGCAAGCTCATTTGCTAACCTCCAAATCCCTTTTTCCCTTCTACTACCCCTTAGTCCCTGTTCTATTAGTTCATCACTCGGTGTGATAACCATTCCCCTTTTCCGCCCACTACTCTCATCCCTCGGGCAGATAAATTTGTCGCCGCTGTCTACTGCGTACCCACACGCCTGTAATGCCGAAATACAGCAGTTATCGTTGATGTCAAGAGTTTCGGCTAGATCTTCCGAGGATACCTCGTTGGGGTAGGATAACTCCTCATCGTCCTGCTTCTGGGCGTCCAATGATGCATAAAGCACGACGCAATCAGGGTCTTCGTTGATCTGGTCAAATTCAGAACCTCGTGCACTAGGCGTTACTGGTTCGAGTTCAACATCGATCTGGTCAGGTTCAGAACCTCGTGCACTAGGCGTTACTGGTTCTGGTTCAAATTCTGGGAATAACTGACCGTCATGCTATGCAGCCTTTCTCGCTAGTTGAATGTCTTCTTCACTTAGCATAGTAATAGAAAAACTCTGAGAGTTCTCTACGACTGTATCTCTGCAGGGGTCGGTCATGCGACGCTCTGCGAGTTCCCTATTTGCAGCCACTATTGGCGCAATGATGTTGACTATTAACATATTGACTGACATGTAGTAGTCTACTACCAGTCGAAGAAATATGGGGGCGAGCTGCCGCCCCCTGTGTTTAACCAACGTACCAAGAATTCACGTGAATTGCGGCACGCTGTTTTAAACCAAAATTAACGGTTGAGCCCGATCTAGTGGTTCGAGCGCATTAGAACGCTGGAGTGGCTCCGAGAAAAGCAAAGACAACAGTATCCGAGAATATATACACACACACACATATATATATATATATATATATATATATATATAAAATTGGTCAAACAACCACTGTACGGTCATCCTGGGAGCGACTGCCATCCATGAAAATGCCACACCTCTTTTAAAGGGAGTTCTGTACACGCTGAATTAGGAGCTTGGGGCTCTATTCTCTTGATCTTTACAAATCTAAAGGTTGCGCTATCTATCATCTCTGTCTCCTTGATTCCCTAACTTCTAGCAAGATCCCTCAGTACTTCGGCTTTTGCCTTTTCGCCAAAATTCCAGTCTAAGGCGTCTAGTCTTGGTTTCCAACCGCCCACAGGTAAACTCATGGGTCATAATTCTTTTGTCACCTCTACTCCGTACCATGCTCTAGCGGCCCTTCTTCCTAAAGCACGCCCCAAAGCACCCTCGGGATCGACCCCGCCGCCTTCCAAACAATTGGGGGTGATGCTAAAGGCGACCGTTTTTGTAGTGGATATCCTTTGTCTCTGGACATCCTCCAGGAACATCTCCGTGATATGGTTGGCCTCCTCTCCCCTAAGCATCGCCAAGTGCCACTGACTCAGAAATCCATACAGCCTCTCACCCCGAGTAATTGGATCAGACTCTATCGGGTTTTTGAAGCTTAGCCCATGCACGGTACGAGCCGTATATCCCGTAACGCCAAACCACTCATAACTCCTCAAGAACTCTGCCCTACCACGCCAGATGTAGGTTTTCATCGGGTGTACTTCATAACCTAGCTTCGAGTAGGTGACAATCATAAACTTTATAGCTATGAGATCCGTGGTAGTAAATACCACTTCATCCCCCTGGGCGTAGAAATTCCGCACTACTATCTCGCGCTCAATTCTCATCCCAGCTAACAACCTGATTACCCTAAAGCTAAACACATTCAAGATCGTATTCGAAAGCGCCGTCCATCTCCATCCCGATGGCAAACCATTTGTCCATTTTCTTCTTTGTCGACCCCAAATCACTTTTGCACCGTAAACGAACAAACTATCCCATAATGCAGCCCACACTTTCATGGTGTCCTCCGGGACACGCAGTTCTTCTAGTCGTTGCCCTATCGCTAGCAATACTACCGCTATGGATAATTTGCTTTGTCGTTCGTCGAAACTGCCCTAGTCTAGGGGTACCTTCCAAGTGCCAGTGTTCCTAGTCGTCGCTATCAAATCCAAGTCTATTTTTTCGTTTCCCATTTCTCCCGCAAAGAGTGTACTCAAGTTGCTTCCGTAAAAGCCATCTTTTATAGTACTACTAAGGAAGTTCATCTTCCGGTTAATCCGATTTCCGGTCTTAACGGCGCTCCGAAACTTACCAGGTTCTCTCTTCTGCAGCACTACCATTTCTTCCGTTCCCGGGGTTATTAGGTCCATTTCTATCTCGGCACCCGTGAATATTACTCCTTCGACAGGCTTAAACCTTCTACTTAGACGTTTCTTGCCGTCTATTGTCAGTGCGATATTTCCTCCGGTCCCAGCCTTCCCTTTCATCCACTTGCCCGTCTTTACCCAATCCTTGATAGATAGTATCTCATCTGGCATCCTGAATTCTTCGATCATAAATTTTTCCACCTCGTGGTACAATAGGTACATATAACGGTCTTCACCAATCGGACCTCCCAGGATGTTCTCAGTACATAGCCACCGCTCCACTTCAGTAGTCATATCTTCCATATCTACGTACTCAACATATCCGTAACCTATCTCCCATTAACACATTTCCCGCCAATAGGGTGTGATGTTGGGGCCCCTCATCTTCAGTAGCCCAGTTCTTTTCCTAAACAATTGATTTATACCGTGTCTGCAAGCAGTAGGCCATGTCTTCCAGACTTCATTATATTGATCCAACAATTGAGGGGCCATCCTATCCGGTAGGGAGCGTATCAATATGTGTACGTGCTCCTCTAGGACTCCTCTACGGAGGGGACACCCTTCACATTCTTTATGTTTAGTCAGGCGATACTTTCTGAGATTTTTCAAAAAATCTGGTACCTCGAGTCCCCAACCTGGGCTACCACACTCACAATCGAGATTGGGGCCGAAACGTCCCACTAGTTGGCTCTCTTCATGTTGCATCGTTACTACGAACATTCTAGGCGTCCATATATCTTTGCGATATATATCTGGAACTTTACCCCACTCTACTTTTTCCAGAATAGCCGGCTTGGGTGCTATCTTCTCTGCGATAACCTCTGATGTCACTCCACTTTGCCCAGCCACTTACTCGGGACGGGGCTGCTCCTGCGGAGAAGATTTCTCGCCACGCATGTGATCCGCCACTGCCTCGGGCATCTGGGTGTCCGAGTAATTGAAAGTCACCTTCTCGGGATCTTGTCTTGGTCTCTTCAACTGGGCTAGTTCTCGCTCCAGTTCCAGTATACGCGCGGCTTGGGCCTCTGGGGACGCTCCAGGACCCACGTAGGCGTTTCCCGGCGCCTTGACTTCAGTTTGATACGATGCATTAGGATCCTAGCCCATCAGCCTTCCCATGTAGTGTTTGTTCAATCCACCGATTGGGTCATCCCACTTGCTTCTCAGCAACAAGGTTCCCGCTGTGTAGTCGTTGGAACACAATGCACTAGCTGTCAGCTTAGGAATAGCTATTGTCTTAAGTCGTTCGATGCCGAAGTCTTTCTTTCTTCATATATATATAACACTTTTCTCATGTGTATTATGCTAGACTGTGAAATGTGTATTTCTTTGCAATTATCTACATTCTTCAGCATTTCTCGTAAGCTTTTAACGTTGAAGATTCCAAAGGGAATTGCAATAGAAATGAACTTTCAATAAAAATCTGTTATTTGCTAATTGTTTCTCATTTATTTGTGTTTCTTACAAATACTTACAATAAAAAAATTTCACAAATTGGTTCGGCTAATCCGGTTAGGCAATATCTTCTATTCGTTCCTTAAACTTGAAATTAAAAATTTTTTGTACTTCACATTCTTGATTCATAACATTAAACTTCTTCCACAGAAGTGTGCTTTCAACTAAATTCGAAAAAACATGTTTTTCGCATATTCTCGGAAAATTGTAAATAGAACAAATTGATGTTGAAGCATTCAATATGAAAGAACTAGAGAGGATGTTACGTTAAACTACATTACCTTATTGATGAAAATTCGCTTCACTAAAATTTTAGCACTGAGAAATGAAAGAAAATCGTGACGAACAAATCCAGAAGTCTCTCGATTTGAACTGAAAATATTTTGCTAGTCGGCTATGAAAAGAATAGAATTTTAAAGCTCTTGCAGCATATCGTATGTAAACCTCGGGTTTAAAAAACAATCCTCACGAAATAAAAGGTGAAATTACTTAAAATGGCTGAATTTAAAAAAATGGAATGCAGTTACATAGCTGATCTAAGCGAACAGTGCGAGCACATCGTTGCAGTTTTGATTTATTGTAACAGGTAAGTTGCATATTTCCATACGACGCGACTTTGTTTACGCGTACATATTATAATATAAATTAGCTTGAATTTTCATTTTTTTTATCTGTAGAATGTGCATTTTAAGATTTAGTTGCTGATCAGAACTTATGTAACTGATGGTTTGAAATTATATCGTAAACAAATTTTTTAGAATTTGAGGTTAGCTGTCAAGTAGAAAGATAAGATTTCTTGCATGCATGATAAACTTTCTTTGAAATTATTTTTCACCACAACTATCTGTGTGGAAATCAATCCTGATAATTTAAAATGACGCCGAAAATTTTGAAATACTTTTCAATTGAAGCCTTCTTACCAGTAGGGTACATACATGTCCTTAAATTGACTTTAGAAATATGTAAGGAACTAATTCTTTACTTTGCAGGAATGATTTAGAAAATTTATCGATTGCCTCCTGCACAGATACAAAATGTCTATGGAACGAACCACATTAAGAAGCACTCGAGCAGTATGAAGCAGCACCTCTTGATCAACATGAGTGTTTTTCAGAAAAATGTAAAGCTCCAAGCTCTCACGTCGTAACCGAGGAACATATTCGAGCAATAAGAGAATTGTTCGCCCAAGAACTACCTGTCAACCCACGAGACTTTGGAAAGGAGTAAGGTTTTGACCAACATTATGTCTGTGTCCAGTCACAGGGGTGCCTTCTCACCCTGCCCCGAGACGTTGGAAAGGGGCAGGGGTTCGAACTTTATTATTTCTGTAACCAGTTACACGGGTGTCTTTCCGCCCCCAAGATATGTTGGAAAATGATAAGGGTTCGACCAACATTATTTCTGTGACCAGTCACAGGGGTACATTTCCGCCCCCCACAAGACGTTGGAAAGGGGTAGGAATTTGACTGGAATTATCTCTGTGACCAGTCACAGGGGTGCTTTTTCGCCCCCAATAGACGTTGGAAAGGGGTAGGAGTTTGACCAACATTATTTCGGTGACCAGTAACAAGGATGCCTTCCCGCCAACACGAGATATTGGAAAAGGGTACGGGTTTGACCAACATTATTTCCGTGACATGTGACAGGGGTGCCTTCCCGCCCTCACGAGATATTGGAAAGTGTTACGGGTTCAACTAAAATTATTTCCGTGACCAGTCACAAGAGTGACTTTCCGCCCCCACGAAACGTTGAGAAGGGGTGAGGATTTGACTAAAATTTTTTCTGTGACCGGTCACGGTGGTGCTTTTTCGCCCCTCAAGAGACGTTGAAAGGGGTAGGGGTTTGACCAACATTATTTCTGTTACCAGTAACGAGGATGCCTTCCCACCCACATGAGATATTTAAAACGGGTACGGGTTTAACCAACATTATTTCTGTAACCAGTCACAGGGGTGCCCTCCCGCCCCGACGAGATATTGGAAATGGTTGGGGGCTTGACTAAAATTATTCGTGTGACCAGTCACGAGAGTGCCTTTCTGCCCCCACGAGACGTTTGGAAAGGGATTCGACCAACATTATTTCTGCGACCAGTCACAGGGGTGCCTATCCGCCCCCACGAGATATTGGGAAGTGTTAGTGGTTCAACTGAAATTATTCCGGTGACCAGTCACAAGAATGCCTTTCCGCTCCCACGAGACGTTGGAAAGGGGTTGGGGTTTGACCAACATTATTTCTGTGACTAGTCACAGGAGTGCCTTCCCACCCGCACGAGATATCGGAAAGAGTTAGGGGTTTACCTGAAATTATTTCTGTGACCAGGCACAAGAGTGCCTTTTCGCCCCCACGAGACGTTGGGACGTGGTAGGGGTTTGACCAACATTATTTCTGTGACCAGTAACAAGGATGCCTTCCCGCTCACACGAGATATTTGAAAAGGGTACGGATTTAACTAGCATTATGTCTGTGACTAGTCACAGGGGTGCCCTCCCGCCCTCACGGCATATTGGAAAGGGTTGGGGGTTTGATTAAAATTTTGTCTGTGACCAGTCACAAGAGTGCCTTTCCGCCTCCACGAGACGTTTGGAAAGGGGTAGGGGTTTGACCAACATTATTTTTGTGACCAGTGACAGGGGTGCCTTACCGCCCCCACGAGATATCGGAAAGAGTTAGGGGTTTACCTGAAATGATTCCTGTGACCAGTCACAAGAGTGCCTTTCCGCCCCGACGAGACGTTGGGAAGGGGTAGGGGTTTGACCAGCATTATTTCTGTGACTAATAACACGGGGTATACGATTGAAAAAAAATGTTGTAAACATAACGTTTTATTTTTAAAAACGTGGTATTTTAAATTTTTGACATTAAAGATGGTTTTTTTTCTTGCAATTTTTATGGCCATATTCGTAATCAGTGCATAAAGATACATCGCTACACGCTTTTCGGAACCTCACACCCGGGGGGAAGAAAACAACCGGCAACATTGAATCTTGCCGGCGCCGGCAGGCTAGCCACTACGTTTTAATAATCTGCATCTTTTATATTCTGCATAATTTTTCAGAAGGACAAGCTGTTTTCAAAAAAGTTAATTCTTGTGTAAAATTTACGATAAGCGACCTCTACATATTATACGATTCATGTCTCTTTCCACGTGGTTCATTTTTAACCCAAAAGGAAAAGAAAATGAAGAATGCAAATTGAGATTCGGAATTATTTTTTTTACACCTCTTATAAATATTTGAATTTATAATAGATTATTATGATTTGTTGCCTTATTTCGTTTGCTATGAAAACATGTCTTTGCATATTTATGGTGAATAGATCCGTTATTTCATGGGAAAATGTAGATATTATGCTTTTTTTTTTAATTATTGGTTAAAGTTAGTGGCAATTATATTTTTAAATATCTTCTTCATGATAATATAAGTTCATGATCTGTTTGATACTACTTTGCAATCACTTCCATTAGAAAAACTTTTGACTACTCAAATATAACTCTCAACTTTTTGTTTGTAGAAATTTGTACGAATGTCTCTGGGGAAAGAAATTGAAAAAATAGAACTTCACTTCTCAACCGCTGGACTATAAGAATCTATTTTAACGTTTTTACCCGCGTTTATTGACGCCCGACTAGGGCAGTCGTTTCATCACGAAAGCATGCTTTTCAAACACGTTTTTAAGCAATGGCAAAACTCCTTCACTTTTCTGTACCTGATAAAAAAATTTGAACCTTTACTGTAAAATTCACCATCATGGCGATACAGTATTTTCTTGATGTTGAACCAATTTTATTGCTTAAAAAAATGTTATAGATTGAAAGAACTTGATTTTCTTCGTTAATGTACATTTTCTTGAGGCAAGACCAATTTTCTTGGATCATGAAAATATTATATCGTTCGTATTCGTAGCCATATTTTCTAGTTTCAATGCTACTTTTTTTCTTGTGTACTTGTTGTGGATGAGAATAATTAACAAAAGACTGAAAAAGTACAACCATTTCACGAAACAATTTATTGAATTTTGTACCCAATTTATCTAATGATATATAGTACTACGGTGTACATCAGTTCATTTTGGAAAAAGAAATGATTTCCTGATAGGCATTACGTCGAAATAATAAGCGAAATTTCAGGAAGAATCCCACATCCAATATTTTTAATGGGAAAGTTTCGTTAAGGGGGTCCCTTTTAACATACCAAAAATGCTAGAACAGATCAATTGCCAAGCCGGGGTTTTTTCTAAAGAGTTCCAAAAGTCACTTTTGCGTGGACGCTTAATTTCCATTGCATTTTAGAGCAAAATGTTCAACAGGAAAAAGAAAGAGGACAAATCTGTGAGATTATTTTTTTCAAAAAAATAATCCGCTACCTTCCATAGGTTTCGAGTCATAATATATTGAAAAAATCCCCACTTTTTTGGATTTTCATTGAAAAATTACTAGGCCTCAAAAAACATCGTGTACCTTCGCACCAAACTACTGTACGGAAAAGTGTTCAGCAGGTGAGTGAAGGTAGACTCAATTTGCCGTGTAATTTTGTAACTCATTACATTTACATTCACTGACTGAAGTAACTTAAAGTTCTTGCATTGCTACTTTTTTATATGCGGAAGCATACGTTATATATGTAAAAAATATTAGTATTCCAACGAATAAATCAACGCTGTCATTCTTACTGTTCACAATATTGAAGAATTGACAGCTGCAAATCTATTAAATTGAATAATTTTCAATGTTAAATCTCAAAAATTGAACTATTTCAGAAAAAATCACTCAAAACTTCATAATTTTTTATTTTATACATAAAATATTGAAGAGTCTTCGATTGAAAATCTTCCAACTTGAAGAATTTTCCACTTTAAATTTTCAAAATTGAACTACATATTCCAAAAAATGTTAGAAATTACATTATTTTGGAATATAAACATTCCAAATTGATGAATCTGCAACTGTAAATTTTGAAAATGATTAAAATTCAAGAATTTTCAATTGTAAACATTCAAAATTGAACTACTAAAAAAGAAACGTTCAAAATTACAGACCTTCAAAATATACATATTGAAAATGTAGTGATTTGAAATTCTATATTTCCAAAAGTGCAGAGTTTTCGATTGCAACTGTTCAAAAGTGTAGAAATTCGAATTTCATTTCTTCAAAAATCGATACATGACAGTAGTTCTACTTTAGGAAACACTGAGGTGCCTCTATGCAGGAAGAGTGCACTTTCCAAGTTCATATTTCATGACCTATCAAGGTTAGGACACTTTTTTTTCAACTTACGCTAAATTTACTCCCCTTTTCAATTATTCTGTAGGAACTTTGTCGTGGGATTCACAGGAGGAGAGGTATTTCCCAAAAACACAACTTCTCCGTTCTTAGTCCAAAATGCAAGAAAACGGAATATTTGAAACCTTGTAATTCCCAAAATAATAGGACTAAAAGACTTTTTCTTCGAATGTGCGCAGCTTTTCGTGCACTCTATTTCATCCTCTGATATAATCAACGGAAACTAAACCAGACACGATTTATTTTGAAAAAAACCAAACTCCACTTTTTTGCGCGTAAAAATAGGCAAAAATGGTCAACTATGAGGGGTCATAACAGCTTTTATAGGTATTAGGCATTATAAGTAGGACAATGTTCTTTCTTTGAAATCAGAGCAAACCAAATTTTCTCATAATTTTGACCTCTCCCATCTTCCTGTTGGACACATCTACCAGATGCCTGGACTATAATAGAATCGTGGTCAAAGTTAATGATTTTCTAACAGAATCGTGGTCCCTTTTTTTGTATGGAATCGTATTTTTCGTAATGAAAAATTTACATAATTTGAAATAGATATAAACAAATTTGTGAGTTTTAAACATTTACACATCTGTTACGCGCTTACGCTCTATTGTCAGTTTCAGTGATTAGTTCTGAGACAAAAAAATCATGTTGCTGAAATGGCAAATGTGCCCGCTGATATTGTCCAGCACAAAAACGAAAATGAAACGGGCCTCATGCATTTTTCTATAATTTGATTCGAGGTATTGTCAAGCTAGTATTGACACTATTTCAAATTTCTTAATTGAGCCTGAGATCTGCGTGCGTCTCAGGGATAATCACATAAAAAATATGAATAATGAAAATCTAAAATCGTCGCTTTTTGTCTGTTTCTGAAAGTCACTTCAGTAACATTCTCCTGCATTTTTCTTATAGACCTCTTACGTGGATCATGTGCAGTGGAAATGATTCGCTACTTGATTTGAAACTGGTGAAGGCTATAGCAAAAAAAACGCGCTTAACATACCTAATTCGGTGAAAAATTACCAGATGCCTGGACAAATACAAATACAATATGACGAAAGTTTTTTAGACTGAAAGTTATTGTTTTTCGTGGTAAGTTTAATACTTTTCATGTATAAATTGTATGGAAAGTATTAAATATTTTTAAGGCAGATCGTTATATCTTGTAGTTAAGAAATAAGAATATTCTCTCCCTTTTCAATTCTAAAACTTTTTTAAATACAAAATTCGGAAAGAGCAATCATTTTTTACATAAGAATTGAAACTTTTGTTACCGTTTTGGCAAAAATATAGGAAACATGATTTTTTTGTTTTGGTAAAAGTATCTATCTTTCTAAGTAGGGGACGTGTATAAATTACGTGAAGAAATTAATTACGTTACAATATTTAATAATCGGGAAATCCCCACATGGGGCCTCATATCCTGCCTAAATTTTCCCCTTACATAACCAATGAGAGAATTGCAAGAGCCCCCACTGTTGGAGAATATTCTTCTTTCTATGTGTAGGTTGATAAATATCAATTTTTTTTTTCTTTTTATTTTTCTTTATTGGTTTCAAGAACTAAGGTAGTCAGTCAACTTAAGTTTAGTTGCGCCAACGGGCGTCTTAAACATTAGAAATAAATAAAATAATAAATAAACTAATCAGACTTATCCGATTTCGTCGGACTGTAATACTGTCGTGTATATAATACTTGACTCAGTCTTTACAGTAAAGTGATGTCTCATTTAGTCTCTGGGCCTTTTGGCAAGTAATAGTAATTATATTTGAGTCTCGTTCTCATGATTACTCGGTAGTACCGCTATTATGCACACGTTGTCGCCACAATCTTCAG
>JAUMHM010000083.1:14195369-14210692 GCA_032362435.1 Melikaiella ostensackeni
CTTGGGTCTTGGGTCACTTGGGTCTTGGGTCACTTGGGTCTTGGGGCACTTGGGTCTTGAGGCACTTGGGTCTTGGGGCACTTGGGTCTTGGGGCACTTGGGTTTTGGGGCACTTGGGTCCGAATTTCCCATGCACATATTTTCAGCAGGGTGCAAATCGCTAATGCTAGCCATAAAGCATCCCCAGCAGGCATAGTTTATGTTGCAAATATTGTATTAAAAACAATTTTTAAATACCTGGTCACCATTTTAGATCCGCCATTTTTAACTTGGAATTTCGTTAACAATATTTGGAATTTTTTATTCAGAAAACCCCCTGAAAATGAGTTTTATACAATTACGATAATTTAAAAGAGATGTTTTATTGCTAGATTGGATCGGCCATTTTGAATTTGACATTTTCGATGCGATATTTGAAATATTTGACTCAAAAAAACCTTTAGGTAACGAATTTTATACAAATCAGCTTATTTTTCGTCTTTTGCCCAGTTTTTTCGGGCTTCTGTTCATGGAACGCAACGGTCGCGAACATTTAATCGTGCCGGACGTTGGATGTGAATTTTTTTCTCGTGAACCACTGGTTGCAAAATACATTAAAACCTTAATCTGACAAAAAAATAAAAATAAATTAAAAATTACGTATTTTAAGAAACGCGATTTTCGTTTTTTGGGTGTTCAAAAAAAGTAAAAAACATTTTTTTCCGGAATTTTTCGCATCTGACAGTACAAATATTATTACAAAAAATGTCATGCCTCCAAAAGTTAAATCGGTTCTTTAGAATCTTTATCAGAATTTATGAAGTAAATTTAATTAAATTTAGATTTGGATAAACAAAAGTTAATTTTGATACTTCTTTCCTTTTCAGGCATTGAAACATGATGCTCGTAGGGAACTAAAGAATTCATTATTACCTCTTTATCCAACCAGCTTGTCAATCCTTATAATGGCATATATTTAGGCAATCGGGGCCTCACATTAATGTGAAGGTAAGCAAAGCCAAATTAATTTTCAATATTCAGAATTTGAATTTCAGGCATTTTATTTAGTCAATAATTGTCAACTCTGTCGCAAACAATGAATCCTCTTCCAACCAGCGGTTTACATAATTCTCTCAGTGCTGACTTGGTCCGGTTCTGTTTATTTGTTCTTGATCACAACAACATCCTAGTATTTTACACTAGCTTAATCTCGAATTTACAAAAGACCTTGTATTTTCCTTAACTTTTTCGTCTCTTACGATATCTGGCATTTTTTATCAGCTACAGTCATGTTTTTTTTCTTTCATGATCTTACTAACTCTCGATGTTGATCTTATTCATGTTCATCGGAATAAAATTTCAGTTTTTTAATGAACTCGATTTGTAATTCTTTCATTAAAAATTATCTCATCCTAAAGGCTTCTAGTTTTAAATTCTATAATTTTTACAATTTTTATCTAAGATTCTCATTTTAGTCGTTCCAATCAGTTCTAAGAGAAGATTCCGCTTTACCATCTGCAAACCAGAAAACTATTGTCTTAACTCATTTGACTGATCAAATCTTAGAAATATTTTAACGTCACTAAGAAAAGATGAAATTTAAAAAAAAGACATTAAATAAAATGCCCGACTTGAGGTGATCTGAGAGTACCGCATGATACCTGTCGGTTTAGTCGACCTTTTCTATTGCCTTGCGCTGTACGTATACCCTAAATTCGAGCCCGATGTGAGTCGAAACGAAGTGGTGCTCAAAGAGAGGCTACTGTAGTACGTACCTTCAAATTCAATTCATAATGAACTCTGTTCCACACCACCACATAGTAGTCCAGAAATGGATTATGGTGAACAAATTAAGTCACATGTCAAATAAATTATTAAGGCAACAATTTTATTGCTAGAAAAAATGTTATGAATAAATAGATATATATCAAACTTTTCTTGAATTAAATATTTTCCCTTCATAAAAAATAATTTTCAAATACTTCACAATGCTATTTGTAATAAAAAAGTTGCTATACATAAGTATGCATGATGATGATTTTACCTCGCTGGAATTATATATTTGAAGAGTTGACTAAGAACCGAACCTCATCGGAACGGAAACAAAGTCTATGGCTTAATGCCTCTATTTCGTAAATTTGAAAAAAAATTTCAAAAACATAAACTCAAACAAAGTCATTTAATGCAAGCAATTTCAGTTGCATAAAATGACATTCATTTAAGTTTATGTTTAAAATTTGTTTTTCAAATATTTATATTTGAAATCAAAAATTCTTATTGTTTTTAACAAATTATACATATATATATAATTATTTAATGTTCGTATTTTTGGAAACAAAATATTAACAGGTTAATTAGCGTGATAATTCCCAATATATTTTTAATATTTTTTATACATCTGATATGCGTCAAAGTAGCTTCTCAAACTTATTAAGCTACAGAATATTGTCAACACTTAAAATTTAGCTTTGTTATAAATAATTTCAATAAACATGTTTGATTGACAAGTGGATTAGCCCTATTAGGGATCACTACGTAAAAAACGTGCCTTCAACTCATCCTTCACGGTGGTGTGGAACAGAGTTTATTATGAATTCAATTTGAAGGTACATACTACGTAATACAGTAGCCTGCGGTTGAGCACTGCTTCGTCTCGACCCGAATTGAGCTCGAGTTTAGGGTACACGCTGCGTAAGACAATAGGAAAGGTCGACTAAGCCGCCAGGTATCATGCAGTACCTTCAGATCGCCTTAAGCCAAATATTCTGTGAAAAAAGAAACGCCTTTCGACTCCGCTGAGATTCCAGTCCAGGACCTTTCCTTTGCCGAACGACTGCTCTGTTGTTAGAGCAGTCGTCTGGCAAACGAAAGGTCCTGGGTTCAAATCCCAGCGGAGTTGAAGGGCGGTCCTTTTTTCACAGGAAATTTGATTTAATGTTTGAAATTCTATAAGCTAAGTATAGAGAGAATTGAATACTTCTTCAAAACATCACTTTGGAATTCCTTGCTCTTAAAACACAGAAAAAACTGTTTTATTAATACAAAGGCAACTTTTAATCCATAGTACACATACATTATCCATACGAACAAAGAATTTAGAAAAGGCTTCTCTAAAAAAATATATATAATCTCTTCAAATTCCCAATTACATTCGCTGCATTTCGCAAAGTAGTACACACACGAGCGGACATTGGACGATAAAATTATTCAATTTTTGAAGCAACGCCCATGACAGCGAGTTACTCCAAGAAGCTACCTTCGAGCAACAGTAACAATAAAGAAGAAACAACCGCAAGTCGCATCAACGACTCGCCTAGTTGTCTTCAACAACAGGACGTTTTTTTTGCACGAAGGCCTGTACAGAAAATTGGTTCTAACAGAGCTACATACACCAGGTACGCAGATGACAATGTTGATTGTTTAAAAACATTAAAATTAGTTTTTGACACGCACTAAATTACGACGAGGCACTCGAATCGTTATGATGCTCCTGTCCCGTGGTTTCCAACTGGGCTAAAGTTCTTTGCAACTCGGCACGTTCCGACGGTTGTAACCTGTGTGCGATTTCCAAAACCGCATCGAGTCTGACTTCGGGGCAAGCCTCAAGGGCTTCCTTGACTCGAGTGACGATCGCATCTTTTCTGACACAAGTAATATTTCTCGTGACGACGCTGTTTTCGTTTTTACACTGGGCTTCCAACCAGGCGACGGCCATTTCGTCCTGATCCCAGAGATATGACTCCGTTGCGCCCTTGTCCTCGACAAACCAACGCCTCAACATCGCGTCAACTTGTCTCACACCTAGGCCAGGTTGTGTGGAGAGAATTTCAGACCGGATTCTATCTTCCAGTAACCGACGTCGCAGTCTCCAGTAGAGAATTCGTCGAGCGGTTCGCCAAGGAACTATTTCTTGAATGGTATTCTTTTCCAACATCCGCTCTGGCGTATCGTGAAGATCGGCGAATTGAACGGCGACCTGGTGGTACATTGACTCGAGGTGATGTTCTCTTTGATGGATTTCCAATTCCAGGGCAGTCCGGTCCTCTACTGAAGTGCAAGCCGCCAATCTCTCCTGGAAAATTAATTTTTTGTTTAAAAGGAATATGTCCTTTGAAAAATGTTAAATATTTGAAAAATGTTGAAACGTTGAAATTTAAAAAATGCTGAATGTCGAAAATTGAAAAATGTTCAAATATGGTTTATTTTTTTTTATAATACTGGGAATTAAACGAAAAACGTTTGAAAAAAATTCATTGGAAGTTTTTTCGAGTTGGCCATTGGACCGGGAAACCAGGAAATGGGACTTGTTTGAGGGGTTGACTGGGGTTGACCATTCGACTCTTAAGTGTACACCAAATTTCACGTTTTTAAAGATTTCAAAAGATTTCACAAAGGTTTTAAAGGCTTCAAAGATTCCAAAAGGTTACAAAATTTTTCAAAATATTTCAAAAATTTCAAAGATTTCGCAAAGAATTCACAAAAAGTTCAAAGATTTTCCAAAAATTTCAAAAGATTTCCATGATTTCAAAAGATTTCAATAATTTTATAAAAATTTTGAAGTTTTCAAAAGATTTCAAATATTTCATAAGAATTTAAAGATTTCAAATAACTTTACAAAAATTTCAATGATTTCACATAGATTTGACAAATATTTGAAATTTTTTTAAAGATTTCAAATATTTCACAAAGATTTGGAAAGATTTTAAAAGATTTCAAAGATTCCACAAAAGTGGCAATGCTTTTACAAAGACTTCACAAAGGCTTGTACGCTCGGTTCAAGAGTGATGAACCCCTCTCGCCGTGAAATTATTTTCTGTCAGGGAATTTGGTAAATTGTTAGTTTTAGTAGAAAAACTTATCTAATCAGGATTCCAATGAGAGGTTTTGCAGTTTTAAGCACTTCCTATTTTAAATTATTGATTTTTTGAGACTTGCATTTCACTTTGTATGTATCTAAATATTAATTGCTTAATTCGGAACGTTACAATTTTTTAAAGATACAATTTTCAATGCTTATTTCAATTGTCAGCGAGCCACTTCTTCACTCTTAGACGCTTTTTTAAATCACTTTCAGTCTGCTTTTAAAAATATGGTTTGAATTGAAAGAATTTAGATGGAAATATACAAAATTGTATAATTTAGACATTAAGGCCTTAATAGTTGAAAAATATTTGATTCATACGGTCGAAACTTGATAAATTAGATAATTTCAAATTTACAGTATTTAAAATTAAATAATTATAGAAAAGCGTTTGAAATAGAAGAACTTTGAATTAAAAGTGTTGAACAATTTTAGATTGAAACATTTAAAATCATTTGGTTTTGAATTTAAATCGTTCAAAGTTTCAGAATTAGAAATGAAAGCCTTTTAATACTTTTATTATTATTATTTATTTGAAAATAGTCAAAATCGAGTAATTTCAGATTAAAATTCTTAAAATTGGACAATTTCAAATTAGAAGCGCTTGAAATGGAACAATTAATGTGAATTTCAATACTTATAAGTTGGGAAATTTGAAACTAATAGCGTGTGAAATTTGAATACAATTTCAAACTGAGTCTTAATATAGTTGAATAATTAAATAGAAATTGTTCAATCTTGTACAGTTTCAAACTAAAAGTCTTAATAGTTGATCAATTTTCAGTGCTCCAATTTGAATCTATCGAATTTCCATTGCACGAACCGCAAAACTGTTCAATTTTCCAAGTTGTAATTTTAGGTCAGCTCGGTTTGAAAATGTCCTAACTTGATATTTTTCCATTTAAAGTCCACGAAGTAAAAATTGTCTAATTCTGATGGTTTCTGCTTTGGAATTGTACAATTTGAAACGTGCTTCAATCAGAGATTTTGAAATCTCCTAATTTGTACAATATCGAACATGTGAATTTGAAACTGTTCAATTTTGAATCTTAAATTTCCAATTGTGAATGCTTCAAATTTAGAATTGTTCCGCATTAGATTCGTTAATTTGGAGATTCTTATTTAAATACTTCAAGTGATAAATTACGTAGTTTTAAGGGCTTGAATTTGAAAACTTGAATAACCGGGAAACATTTTTGAAACCCGAAGAAAACGAGAAATGTCCAGTTTTTCTTCTTCTTCAAAAAAAAAAAACACGAGCTTTTCGAACAAAATGTTAGAAAAATTACAATACCTTGAGATTCCGAATAACTGGATCGTTTCTATGCATAGTTTTGACGAGATCCTCATTCCTGAACTTAATTTCTACGATTCCCTCTGGTTCCAAGACGCCTCCTCTGCTTGTATTATCCGCAAACATTTCCATATATCTCGGATTTATCGTAGGATCAACAACTGCCCAAGCACCACCTCTCAACTCTCCATAAGGTGGAATGTAAACTATAACTGGTCTCGTGTACTCTCGCAGACCATCGACAATGAAAGCGCCAAACTTGATGATTTGTTCATACATATCTGTGAAACAATCAAATATTTTTGGAACTTTCTATTAATTTTCCTTTCATAAAAAAATTACATTGGAGCGATAAGAACTTTTTCCAAAAAGATCGACTTAGAATTTCCAAATAAAAATACCTTTCATTCCTCCAGAAAATCCTCTCCAATTTGCAAAGATGAAAAGAGGCAATTCTTCCTTATTAAAGTCTTTGATCGCCTGTGCAGTTTTAAAAGCACTATCTGGGAACCAAACTTGTCCAGCTTGGGAAACAGTCTTCGCCTCAGAATCAAGATTAGCAGGATCAGCCGGAAGATGCAATTCAACTGTCCTTGTTTCCACTGCAATAATTCCACAGGGAATTCCTCCAAGTCTCGCTCTCCCCGTAACCACAGTTTGAGCCCAGGGTCTCATAATTTCCTCCCAAGATCCTCTGTCAAAGAATCCACTTTCCCAGTTGTTTTGGTCTGTGATTTGCTTGCCTTCCAACATCCACCTTGGATCATAAGGTGCTTTTGTGGGAACGAAGCCAATTTCCCTATCAATTGGATCAACGACCGGGAAAATTGGAAGTGGAGCGCCTTTAGACTTTGGCATGTAACTCAACCACCTCAGAACTGTCGCCACCCCGTCTAAATCTCTTGGTTCGGTGGTGTGAGAAATTCCATTGTTGTGCATAATTTGAATTCCGCCTAACTGATTATTACTAGCGTAGACTTCGCGACCCAAAACTGTATTCAGGGCTTTGTAACCAGTTAGAATTATGTGGGAATTCTCGATTTGAATAACTCTCTGGCCAAGTCGAACTAAGTACGAACCAATTCCGATTGCTCGACAGGATACGATGGAAATTGTTACTACCTGAAGAAAAATACTATTTCTATCAAAATAATTTTGAAATATTGGAAAATTAGTTCTAACAACTTAGAAAAATTGTGCTTACTTCTTCATAAGCTCTGGAAGTTTCACCAGCGATCATTCCAGCGTATTTGAGATTCTCGACACCGAGGCCATCGTCCTTTCCAATTATGTCTGTGATTTTGTAGCGAGACTCACCACCGTCTTCAATCAAAGAAGCTTTGACGGAATTAAGAGGAGCTAGTCTTGCATAATCATCCGGAGTTAGGTAGATGTACTTGAAACCTTTTTCTGGTTCCTTTTCATCTTCCCATGAAATTTTAAAGAGAGCTTTTACCTATAAACAAATTTTTTAATATTTAATACATTGAATAGATTGATTTTTTATTTATTTACAAATTAAGTTTTTGATAAAAGAGACTTACTTCCTCTGCAAGACCAATTCGTGCTCCAGAGTTGGCTGAGAAATAGATTCGAGGAATTCCAAGTTGCCTTGATCTTTCGGATGCTCTGCAGAAAAGTAGATCTTCAGTCATTCCGAAAGAGCCGATGAGATGTGTAAGATCATTGGCGATTAAAATTATATCCCTGCCAGTTGGACACTCTGGGGTGTAAAGTGTTAATTTCCAAGCGACCATACCGACGTCGTTTTCTCCGGGTAAACGTTTGAGTTCGACAAGATTATCTCCGTCCAAAACCAGCTCCGCTATGTCTATGAGAGGATTTGGTATTATCACGTTTTCTGGAAAAAAATAAAAGAGCAGAGTGTAAATCAAGGCGATGACTGAATCTTTACTGAAGCAGGGTGGCTACTGGCCACTCACGACTCAGAAAAAATTCTCAGTTTCTTCCCGGCTTTCAAAAATTCTTCCCGATCATATAAATTTCAAATTCAAGCCCTCAAGAATAAACAATTCATTATTTGAATATAAAAAGAACTTTTGGATGTAAATTATTCTTCATTTTAACGCCTGGGAAACAACAAATAGGTGTTTCCTTACAAAATACTTATTACTTGAATTATTCAAACTGAACAACTTCAAACTCTAAAGTTCAATATTGTGCAATTGGAAATATTTCAAAATTACACAATTTACAAATAAAACATTTAAAATCGTACAATTCCAAAGTTAAAGCTATCAAAAATCGACGAATGAAAAAAGAAGGATTGTAAATTGTTCAACTATTAAGACATCCAATTGGAAATTGTACAAGAATGAGCGATTGAAATTGACTCATTTATAAATTTTCAATCTAAACTTACTCAATTTAATTATTCAACTAGATGAGTAATTGAATTTTGAAATATGTAAATTGCTTCTCGAGAGAACATAAATGATGAAACTGAAAATAATTAAGCATGAAAGCAATATCAAGAACAGTGGATGTTCTGTAAAACAAGCCATATTATTTTGTTTGTCTCTATACACAATTATTTCACTCTCTTTTTCATTATTTATATGTCTTTCTTTTTTTTCTTCATCAAATCATACAAATAGCAACGATAACTAGATCGAGATGATACAAAATGCGCGAGCGGCAAAGCACTTGCATTCACCGATGATACCTGCGCGTCGTTCTTCTTTTATAGTAAAGTGGCACGTCACATCACTAGCCCTCATGTCCCCACCACCATGGATATACTGCGTGATTCGTAGAGATAAAATTTATATATATTTATATAAAATTTACATATATATACACATATGTATATATGAAATAATATGTTAGAAATAACTAGAGATATTCAATAAAATAATAAAAAGGTGATAAAAAATGATAATTTCCTTACAACGGATAACGTTGAGGTCCCAATGTACCATACCTCCTTGCTAGACTCTCCTATCTGGGGTAGGGTGGTAAAAAAAAATTATTGTTTATTTGCTGGCTCACCCCCCCCCCTCTATTTCCTTTCATTTGATGTAAAAATAATTGCGCAATTTTTTATAATTAAAAAAAATCATCGGTATTTCTCAAAATTTATAACAATTTTATAAGAGAACAGTTGACTCTCTTAATCTTAATAACTATCAGTCAAAATCACCTTATTTTTAAACCTAGTCTACGCAGAAGAATATCTGAAGAATTATTGTTTATTGGTCAAATTTATAAGTCAAACGAACATAGAAGATCGTAGATATTTTGACAGAATAACATTTTTATACAAATAAATGTAATAACTCTTAAGAATTACTAAGCGAACACAGGAGAACATCGATATTTCTAATCATTTATTAAAGCAACGTGTGAACTCCCTATTAATAACTATCAATTAAATCTACAACTCAAATAAAAATAACATTCTTATAATCGTACGTCAGAACTTCGGTAATAATCATCAACCAAGTCTTTGGTTTAGAAATTTCTGGGACTTTAAAAATTAAAAGAACACAGAAGATCAATGGTACATATATAAAATAAGAAATGTATCATATTTGAATTTTAATTATAAGATCTTTAATTTTGAGCATCAATCTCGTTATCCTGCTCTGTAGAAGGATGTGAAGTAATTTTCTGTTGGATAGGTTTTAAATTTTTGCAAAATGTGATATTTCGAGTGAATGCGGTCAAATCTATGCACATTGACGCAGATCACGCAATTTCGCAACAGGCAAAGATTGCTTAATTTTTAGGCTAACTGTGGCTTGTACTTGGGTCGTGACTTTGACCTTCCTTTTTTCTTTGGTGAAACCTTATCCGCATAGAAATGATTTTTATGCTGATAATAATAAAAAATAGATTTAATGCTTTCACGATGATTCATTATGATGAAAGGAGGTGTTTCGGGTTTCAACCGTGTGCAAAACTACGAATCTTGCCGACGTTTCGTGAACATTGCAGTTCACTTCTTCAGGGCTAACCTGAAACTGAAGCTTCAGATTATGTTGCTCTTATATATACTCTCTACGATGCCTGTGATTGGCCAGAGCGCTCACCGTGGGGACTGGTTATAAAGTGTTTGTGTTTTTGTGTTTTTTTAACATTGACAAGTATAAAGAGGAAAGGTAACAAATCTATTAATTCAAAACGAGATCATGCTAGATACAACAGAATTAAAGATGGAATTATCAATTGGATATAATGGCTTCAGTTATGTGTCATAATTTGAAAATTGCGGGAATTAATTTCCAATCAAATAATTCAAGGATCTGAACTTGGGATTTATTCAAAATTATTCGCCTATGTCAAATTTAAAAATTTCAAGTAATGTATGAAATATGTATCAAAAAAACTAAAATTACTATCAATCATATCTGTTTTATTTTCAGGTAAAAAAGTATTTTTCTAATCTAACAATTTATTAATTCTATACCTGTTGTTTTTCTTATGAATTACCCCCGATGAGGAAGTCTAAATTGGCTTCGAAACATTTTGGGTCCCCAGTAGTATAAAGCAGACGGAGAAAAGAAAGAGTGTGAGGATGGTTTTGGTTGACTCTTTTTTTTCCCCTCTTTTTTCTTTCTGTTGTGTATATTTATTATACATCTGTCTCTAATGAGCCGAAAAAACAGGTAGTCTCAAAGTCTATTTTTGAATTGTGATCTTTTTGGGTGTTCTTTTTCAGTACACAAAATATTTTCATAAGAAAATAGATTTTACTTCGATCTTTAAGAGATTTTAAAAGAGAGACATCAGGCAAAGATTGGTTCCAATCTGCAGGGTTGCCTATGAATACTTCAGATTTCTTTCAATTGAGGTGGTTAATGAGTAACTCAATTTATCAAAAGATATTTATTTTACTTAGATATATTTAAAAAAATTTTTTTTGAGAATTTAGTAATTTTTTAGAAATTGTATTATTGGTTTGGATGATCACCTTTTTTTCTGAAAGATGGAATAATCTGAATGGATTCGTTCTAAATCAACCCACATAACGTTAATTTGTTACATCCGTGCAAGTCAAACTCAGCCTTCCGTGATATCTTATTAACTACACTCAGATCATCACAAAAATAGTAATAATTTTTCACGAAATTTACTTTCCTGCCAAAAGTCCTCTTCTCAAAGACTTTTTATCGTTTCAATTGCCATTAATGTTCATATTCATGTTGAAGAATGATTCAACACTCCTATAAAAATGTCAGAATGTTTGTATACCCTCGCCTTTCATATTCGTTATCTCTCTCCTCTTTCCCATCATATTAAACCTTTACTAAATAATTTCTTACCAACTCTCAGAAATCGATATTTACAGCCTTGAATCAAAACTCTCGAAAGATATTTTCACAAATTCAGAGATTAAAAATTGTAAATGCAAATTCGTCGAATAAAAACGTTTTATGTCTGGCAAAGCTCTTAGGACATTCCAATTGGAATCTGAAGAAGATATGTACAGTCTTCACAAAATCGAATGTGAAGTAAAAAAAAGGGAAAAAAGGGGGCAAGACTGAGAGTTAGATTGGAGGAAAGGGGCGGGTAGGAGCAATAAAGTATTGCGCTCCGCTGTTTTTTGCACTCCTAAAAGTTCTGTGCCCTTCGAGAAGATGCTGTGCCGTTGGCGGTTTTAGTGTTGCCAACCACTTGACACTGCAATGATTATAAATTTTATTTTTTGTTAATACTGCTCATTTTGCTCTGTATTTATTTAACGTGAGCCTTAGGGTGCCCAATAAAAATTTGAATTTTTGAATTTTGGAAAAGCTGCCCCCTGAATTTCTTCTTTTTAGTGAAAAAGACTGCGATGAATTTCCTTATATTCTTAAAAAATTATCTAGAGATTCCACTAGGCCGTTTTAGGTCCGAAAATTTATGTTCTTAGTTTTCGCTTTCTACAAAATACATATTTGAGGATAAAAAATACTTTCCCTTCAAGAAAGTATTTGTTGTTTATTGAGGAATAAGCCCTAAATTTTATGAAACCGGGTCACAGAAAAAAATCATGAATTTCGAAATACACATTTTTATAGTTTGAAGATTCCTATAGTATTTAAAATATTTTTTCAGTTATAATTGATCTTAAAAGGATATAAGCTAGTCAATTAATGCCAATTTGGATGCACTTCTGTGCTTTTATAAGTTTTTATTAGTTTGTATTACCGATTTCATTAAATTTGAATTGCTGAAAAAGAGGCTTGATATCAATTTACTTGAAAAAAGTGAAAAAGTCACCTATTTAAACCGTAAAAGTGGACAAAAATCACTGATTTCTAACCCAAAAAGTGACTAAAATCAACTAAAAGTGACTAGTGTGCATTAATAATTTGAGTAATATTATTTTGAACTCGAAAGAGTTCGAAAGTACTCGATGAAATTCATTAAAATTGCAGGTGAATTTTTAACAAATCCAGGATAAATTCATGAGAATTCCGAGTGAATTCGAAACAATTCAAGTTAACTTCAAAAGAATTCGAATGCATGGGAAAAAATCAAAAAAATTTCATTGGGTTTAGTAAAATGGAAGTGAATTTAGAAGCATTCAATGGAATTCAGGAGGCTTTACTAAATTTCAAAGGAATTCATAAGAATTTAATGAAACGAATAGAAATCCATTGAATTATAAAGAATGAAAAAAAATGGAGATAACTATAATTTAATAAGAATTCAGCGTGAATTCCATATGAATTAAAATGAAATGAAAAAGAATCTTGTAAATCCGAAATATTCCATTGATTTCAGTAAAATTGGCACGAATTCAGAAAAATTCAAGGGAATTCGACAAAGTTGATACGAATTTTAGATGAATTTTAAAGAATCCAAGGTGAACTTGAAAAAAATCAAGAGAATTCCGAAGAATTCAAATGAATTTAAGAGAATTCAAGAAAATTAAGAAATAGGTATAGACCTGAATTAGATAGGTTCGATGAAATTCATACGAATTCAAGATGAATTAAAACGAATTCAGGGTGAATTTGAAGTAATTCAAGTGAATGCTACAAAGTTTTTAAAATATACGAAATAGAATGCAGGATCAATTAAAACTGAAATTCTTTTTCAAGGTTCAGTATTAAAATTTAATTCAAGTTAATTTATTTTAATTTGCTTTAATTTTGTGGTTGTATTCTTGGTTTTTCTTAATTTTCAAGAATTTCGTAATAAAATGTTTAAAATAAAAACAAATCCATCGAATTTAGATATATGAGAGTGAGTAAAAATCTGATGAGGTTCGCAAAAATTTAAGGTGAATTCAAAATTTTCAGGGTGAATTAAAAAAATTAAAATCGAAAAAAGATTCATTGATTTCAGTAGGTTTCAAATAAATACTAAAGAATTCAGGGTGAATTCGAAAGAATTTAAGAAAATTCAGAAGTAGGTATGTACCTAAATTCAATAGTGATCTTTTCATTAAAAAAAGTAACTATAGCGATTTTCTCTTTAAAAAAGTGACTAAAAAATAGTCCTTTTCAGGTGGATTATATCTAAAAATTCATTTTAAAGTACTGTAGGAATTTTTGAACAATAGAAAATGTTTATTTTTTATGTACTTCAAAATTCAAGATTTTTTTCTGTCACCCGATATAAATATTTTTTATTTATTAATTATGGAGGATATGTTCTTTATATTTTAGATGGAATCCTGTGCATATTATTCTAGAGAAAAATATTTAGGGGCCACTTCAGATTATCAATTGCAATGAAATAAAAAAATGTAGTATTCTAAAACGAATAATATATCCAAAAGAAAGTTTATTGTTCAATTAAATTCAGGACTTATGTATCAATAAATAAAAATAATTCCTAAAGGTCAAATAATTTTTGAGCCTTAAAGTTGTATTTTTTTAAAGACGAAAACTATGAAAATTAATTTTCAGTCCCAAATCGGCCTAGCGGAACCCCAAAACAATTTTTTTTAATAACAGAAAGTTTATAGCTGCATTTCTCGCAAAAAGGAACAAATGTAGGGGTAAGTGTTTGTTAAATTCAGAAATTGAAATATTTTTTGGGCACCCTCGTGTGCTCATATAATTTCCGGAAATTTATTCGTGTAAATTTAACAAAATCCAAAGCAATTGACTGTAGTTTAATGGAATCCAATCGAATTCAATTGAAATAGAATGTTTGAAAGTTTGCAAAATTTGAAAAGAATTCACCGGAATTCGACAACATTGAATAGATATTGTCATTAATCCACTTTCATGTAAATGTTGAAATGGTTTCGGTTTTTTAGATAGAGTTAATATTTTTTTGAGATTTTATTAATAAAGTTTGAAAGATTATAATATACATAATTTAATACATGTTCATTTGCCAAATACAAATATTGATCTTAACCGTTTTCCTTTGGTCAAAACTCAAGTGGTGAGTTTCGGATTCCTTAATCATGAACCTACAATTTTTATTAATTGATGATTTATTGCATTTGGAATACAAAAAATAACATTGCAATCTTCAGAGTCGAAATAGAAAGTCCAGCGTATTAAATCGTGCCAAAATCTTAATTTGGAAGAAGGGCGACAACAACGTTGATTCAGTCTCGGACTAAAAACGGATCTGAAGTTAATCATGCCTAGCTGTCGGTTCTTTTTTCTCGCGGAACAAAAAGGAAGACCGACAACTCTTCAAAAGACTTCATAATTAATAAAAAGAAGAAAAAATTAAGCCGAAGCGAATAAAACGAAAGAAAAAAGAAAAGTAAAATTCCTTATTCGTTTAGCTCTAGGTGAAAGGTTGTGTTAAACGTACGGATAAACTTTTTCTTATAAATTATCAACGTTTTTATTTATTTTCATTCAAAAATTTTTGAATGGCATTTCTGAGCAACCTTAGCCTTTCTTCTTTTTTAACAGTTTACTCAAATTTTATTATTTTAATTTTTAAACTTTGACGTTAATGTAGATAAGAATGCACCTGTTACAAACAATTTTTTTAAAACTGTATCGGTGTTTTTGGGTTTTGGAGGAACCTTCTACTTCGGTGATTTGTTCATATGCCCTCTCACATATATATATATATATCCTATGCTATCCTGTTTTGTCCCATCCCATCCCATCCCATCCCATCCCATCCCATCCCATCCCATCCCATCCCATCCCATCCCATCCCATACCATCCCATACCATCCCATACCATCCCATCCCATCCCATCCCATCCCATCCCATCCCATCCCATCCCATCCCATCCCATCCCATTCA
>JAUMHM010000083.1:14271157-14281513 GCA_032362435.1 Melikaiella ostensackeni
GATACACAAAACATATGTAAGAACCTATGTAACCTTACAATGAAATTATGAATAAAATATGGTTTACAAAAGAAAAAAGAAAGCAAGCCTCCTCTTTACTAACAGTGTGCTTATCCGCCATAAAGACCAAATGAATCGGTCGATATTTATTACTTTAATTATAAATTGTTTCCTTTGCCTGACTCTCCGCCTTGTCACTTGCTGTTCTTTTAAATTTATTATTATTTTTCCAAATACTTTTCGCATTATTTTAACTTTAAATTTTAAATATGGGGGCAAAAATATCGATCTCAGAACTGACTTGATCACGTGACTCCTGTTAGACATGCTCTTAATAAGAATTTATCAAACTTTGTCACATAAATATTTGATTAATAAACTTTTCACATTTCTTTCTGCACAGAGTACTCCGATATGTTGATTAAGAAGTCTAGTATGTTTCACTGCAATACTCTCGAACGAACAAGAAGTAAACGAAAGCTTCGAGTCAAAAAAAGTATTTGCGTGAGTCACCGCTGCTGTCACCTATGTTGGAAGCGTTTACTTTAGTTAGATTTTCTTCGGAAATGGCTCAAGTTTACATTCTTGGCATGTACAATTAAGATTAAAAATAAAAGTTGGTTTTCTAGACCCCTGTGCTTGAAGCTTTTCGTTTAGTCCGATTTTCTCCTGAAGTGGCTCCATTTGAAGATTTTGGCATGTAGAATTGAGATAGAAAATTGAATTTTCTAAGTTACATTGTAAATTTTTAAGATACAGTGTAGAAAAGAAGCAATATCGGTAAGTTCGTTCACTCCTTTAATATGTGAATATGCTAATATTAATTGTAATACTATATACCATACAGTACAGGCCTCGAACTCACCCCACCATTAACACTTTTTGACACTTTTTTTCACGATGCAACTATTTTGCTACCATTTTGAAGCAAATGGCACTAATGCTACTACTTTCTGAAATTTCTCGCTAATGCAACTATTTTTTAACTTTGCCCTTGAACACATTTTCAAACTTCTTTGCTAAATTGGCAAAAATAATATATCCGCCATCTAAAAAGACGAATTTTTGAAAGATTTCAGGATTTTGAAGATTTCAAGAGATTTCAAAAATTTTCAACACATTCAAAGGGATTTTCGAAAATTTCACGAGATTTTGAAACTTTTAACACATTTCAGGGAGTTTAAAGGATTTTAACTGTTTTCAGGGATTTGAAAGGATTTTATAGCGTTTGAAAGCTTTTAGTCTATTTTAAAAGATTCCAAAGAATTTCAGAGAGTTTTGAGGATTTCAAGGTATTTTAAGAGTTTTCAGGGAGTTTCATCTGATTTCAAAGGTAAAAACAAATGAGTTTGCAGAAGCCTGCATTTTACTAAAGCCGACAAAAATATGATTTTACCTGATCTACGCGATTTTATAGAATCTCGAAGGGCTTTCCAGTGCAAAAGTGTTAAAAAATGTAAAAGGATTTTGAAGTATACTGAAAATCCCATATAAGCCCAACTTTGGTTCTTATATAAAATAGCCTTGGACATATAGCGGACCGACTCCAGTGTCAACAATCAGGTCCGTATGAACCATTTCTATGTGATTTTCGTTTGCAGTAAAAAATATTTATTAAATTTCTTTAAATGTTTCTTTGTCTTGAAGGATAAACGCTGCCTCTTGTTTCAAATATACCACGCGATTGTAGGGAATTTCAAACAATTTCTAGAGAACTTTCGGGAAAAAATCAAAGGAATTTTAAAATATATTAAAGACTCCAGATGTCGTACGGGGTTTTCAAAAGATTTGTAGGCATTTCACGAGATTGTAGTGGTTACAAAAATTGCAAAGAATTTCAATGAATATAGTGAATTTAAAGGATTCCAAGTCATTTCATGAAATTTTAAAGAAGTTCGTAGGATTATAGCAAATTTCAAGAGATTCAACAATTTGGAAGGAACTACAAATGATTTCAGAAGATTAAGATATCAAGTAATTCTTACAGTATTTACAAAATTTAGAGTGATTTCAAGGAAGTTTTCAATATTTGATGGACTTACAGGATTTCATAATAAATTAAAAGATTCTACATGGTTATAAGGAATTTCTATAGATGGCAAGAAATTTTTTAAAAATCGGAAGGTTTCTCAGGGATTTCAGAGGGGTTCGTCAGAATTGTAGGGTTTCTAATAGATTTCAGTGGATTTCAAGGGACTTCATCAGATTTTATGTGGCTTGACGCAAATCCAGCGGTTTTCAAACTTTTCAAAATTTTTGAAGGAACAATGGAAAATATTACAGATTTCAAGATATTTTACTGGATTTTGCTCGATTTTTGTGGGATTAGTAGGGATTTCACAAGACTTAAGGGATTTTATTAATTTCAAGGAAATTAAATAGATTTTAAAGAGTTTAAGGTATTTTCAAAGATCCCAAGGAATTTGATTAATTTTAACATTTTTAAGGATTTTAAAAGAATTTCATAAGATTTCAGAAAATTTCAGAGGATTTTTGAAAACTATGCAGGATATGAATGATATTCAAAAGATTTCAAGGGGTTCTCACGGATTTCTTAGCGAACTTTAGGAAATAAATGAAATTAAGTGAAAGTTCAAGGGGCTTCTAGGAATTTAGGGATTTCAGTGATTTGAAGGAATTTCACGAGACAAATTGTTCGCAGAATTCAACATTAGCCTACCTTACTATACTTTCATTAAAATAGAAATATGTAATGTTATTACAGATATCTGTTGGTAGATTAGAGAATTCTGATGATGTCGATAGTTTATTAAAAAGTCCTAGATATGAGATTATTGATAGAGTTAATGTAACAGAACTAGAAAATGACAGGTTGCAAATGGAACTCACACACGTGCGAAATGTTACTCAGTTAAGCAAAGGTAAATACACTGAATGTCTCTAAAAGTCTGTCTGCGATATGTCTTTCCGAGAATTTCGTTCCAAGACCAGGGGGCGAAGGGGTACAGAGGGCGCGGCAGTCGAATGCCAGCAAACTCGTCCAACGCCGCACTACTAAAACTGGCTGTATCACAGACGCATAATTTCGTCAGTTCGCACGGTCCACACTTCGCTTCATTTGCTTTCAGTGTTTATGTTATGTGTTACAAAAATATCGCAGGAAAACGAGAGGCAGCGTTCATCCTTCAAAACAAACAAAAATTCAAAGAAATTCAATAAATATTTTTTACTGCGAATGAAAATCACATAGAAATGGTTCATGCGACCCTGATTGTTGACATTCGAGTCGGACGGCTTCATGTCCAAGGCCATTTTAGGCAAGAATCAAAGTTGGACTCATATTGGAATTTCAGTGTACTTTTTATTGTTTTGAAGATGATTTTGTAACATTTTTGCTAAACAACGGGGAATTTTAGAGGCTTTCAATTATTTAAATAATTCCACAAATTTATGTATATATTATGTTTTTCATAGACTCATTGCAAGTAGATTTTCTAACCTGGGGTACCAAAAACCGTCTTATTCAACTTCAAGCCGCCGTTGACCAATTTCTCCTCAAGGCTGAAGACGGAGGAAAAAGAAAAGCTGATAAGGAACAAGTCAATGATTATGACACAGATGCAGATGTTGGTGCTATCATGGGCTGCGGATTTCAGGTAAATTTGCAATTTTAAAATACGTGATCCTTAAGGAATTTTAGGTGAAGGTATTTTAATCCATTTCCCAGGATTTCAGCAAATATCAGATTTCATAAAATTTCAAGGGATTTTATAATATTTCAATGGATTTGAAGAGTTTATTTACAAAAAGTGAGGGATTTCGTACGGTTTCAAAGATTGAAAGAGATTTTCAAATATTTGTTGCAATTCATTTGAATGTATTTGGAATTCACTCTAAATTCTGATCAATGTGTCTTGAATCTTTTAAACTCATTTTGAATTCTCAGACATTTCACCAAATTCTCTTGCATTTCCTTGAATTTTTCTGAACTCATTTCAAACTTACTGAATTCAAAGAATCTTTTTATATTTTTGAATTTTTTCAATTCACTTGAATTTGTCTAAGATGCACCTCGAATTTTTATCAGTTTCATCGAATTATTCTCGTTTCCCTTAAATTACCCTAAATTCACTCTAATTTTACTGAACTGAATGGATTTTTGAAAATTTTTTCCAATTCTTCTGAATTTAAGGGCGTTTGATGCAGGACACAACCTTAAGATTTAATTGCCTCATTTTACTTCATAAATACTAGAATTATATCTTTCTTAGATAATTAGGACCTATTCCTGTTTTGAATGAAATCTGTATTCAGAGTTCAACATGGCTAATTTCAATAGTTTTTGTGTAAAACGTTTTTTTTTTGTACTGCAACCCGAGCATAAGAAAAGTTTGACACAAAAACTATTGTGTTTACCTCAAATGTTATGTTTTTTAGATAAAACTTCATGTATTTGGTTGAAAATTCGTCATTCTTCATAGAAAATTAATGTTCTTGCTTGAAAATTTATCTCTTTGGTTAAAATATTAACTGCTTGGCTAAAAATTCATTTGCAGTAAGAAAATTTTTTTTGTCCGCCGTACACCGAAAGTAAGCCTTGTCGGTTTCGATTTGCGTGCGGAAAGTTGATTTTTCCGCACTAGTGCGGTAAAATTGTAAGTGTGCGGAAAATCAACTTTCCGCGCGCAAAACGACACCGACTTGGCTTACTTTCGGTGTACAGCGAACAAAAAATGTCGTTCGTATCACGTGCGGAGAATTGTATTCACAACAGTAGTGAACATGGAGATATCATTAGAACTTCCTGGAGTAAGGCTCAGTTTTCGATAAAATTAAATAAAAAAACCAATCACTTGAAATTCCAATTTCGATATCCATTCAAAAATTTCAATTTCAAAATGCCAGATTTTTCCCAGACCGGTTTTGTTTCAAATTACAGAGCTTATACAGGATTTGAATTATTTTTGAAGATAAAAGAATACTTTTTGAAAATCTGAGGCTTTCAGCTTGTTTATTAATATTTCTAATTTTTTTGTATTCCAATTCAAATTTCAATGAATTTAAAATTTCATATTATCAGTACTTAAAGTTGCATTCCGTTTGAAGGCCATGGATAAGATTTACAATTTTAAACTACTTTAAAGATTGAAATGTTTCTAATTGTGATTTTTTTAACATGAATATTCTTTGTAGGCTTTTCTACTTCAAATTATTGAATAATGAAGCTTTCAAATTTACAGAACTCCACATTATGTTAAACTTGAAGAATCCCATGTTGCTTAAAATATTTTGATCAATTATATTCAATTGTAGTTTTTTTCAAATGCTTTCAGTAATTTTGAACAAGCCAAACTTTAAATTGCTCCAACTCTCGATTAATTTTAATTTCAAAATGTACGACTCGATTTTGAAATTGTCCAATTTTCAATATTTCAATTGGAAATGATTTTATTTGGAATGTTTTCATGTTGAAATTGTGCAACTATTAAGGCTTGCAATTTGAAATAAAATTTCAGAATTCTGGAGAAATGACCTATTTAAAAAGTGTTTCATTTGAAATGCTATACTGATTTAAAAACGTCTAATTGATAAAGCTTTAATAAGGAATTATTCATGTTAAATAAAATTTAAAAATTTTGAATTGTTTATAAATTAATAAATTACAAATGAATTTGAATTATTATTATAAGTAATGATAATATAAATTATTAGTATAATATAAATGTATATGTTGTTCAATTTATAACGCAACATTGTGGAACGTTCCATAAACATTTTTAATTTTCAAGACTTTTGAATGAAAAAGCTTCACTTTTCAACACTTTATCACAAATCATTAATTTTAAGTCTTACATTTGATATTAAAGAATAAGAAATTGTTTCCGCTTGTAACTTAATGTGGAAAAACTAAGAAAAAAGCGATGATAATGACCAATCTGTAAGGCCTGATATTTTTTAATTTTTCAATCAATTTTCAGACCTGAAACGAACTAAAACGACAAAAGAACTTGAGAAATGTAGAAAATTGCAGGTTCTCCTGGACTTTTTGAGGAAATACTTTTCCATACCTTTTCCAGGGTCTTCAGGCTCTGCACTCATGAATTTCACGATTTAACAAATTACGAAAAAATAAGCAAATTTCGTGTAATTAAAATTCAGTAATTTTGAAATTTGAATGCTGACTATTTCAAAATATGTTAAAATTTATACGATTATAAAATGGATGCGTGAAAAATATTCAGTTTTCAATTTAAAAATGTAAATATTTAAACTAGAAGCTACCAGTCTCGACGATCTTCGTTTATAATTACAAACATTTACTCGCGATTTCTGAGTCCTATAACTCTGTGGAACTTCAGTTTTAAGGGCATGTAACATGAAATGAGATATCGAGTTGAAATTTTGGGTAGGCAATTAAGGGACACTAAGAAACGTTTATCTACTCAGAAATGTTTATAATCATACATTTTTTCCTAAACTAAATTTGATTTGCTATTATAAAAGTTTATGGGTAGATACACGTTCCTTAGTGCCTTTCATTCAATTCGCAAATTTTCAACTTGATGTCGCCTTTCATGTGGACAGGGGAATGACGTAAAAAAATGAGTAAAGTACACTAGAGCTCCTATATAAGCCCATCTGGTTTAAGAATTCCTAGAACTGCTGGCCCACGCAGTTTGTCAGCTCGCGGGGCGAGAGACGGTGTTCATCCAAGCGTGAAACATCTGCGGCGTATGGACAAAGGCTCACTACGCGGAAACTCACGTTCGTACACACGTTCGGAGATTGCGTAATATTAGAAAATGGTTCATATGTCCCTGACTGTTTACGTTTCGAGGGAGCTGGTTTAGGAACAAGGCCAGTGCGAAGCAACTCACGAAACTGTTCTTATATGGGAGCTCTAGTGTAGGTATCTCGTCACGTGACACACTGGTTACGTGGCGTTGAAACCAGGATTAGCCAATATTTCACCCCGAACACAGATTTGATTCAAAACAGGAATAGGACGTAATTATCTAAAGAATATCTAATTCTAGTATTCATGGTATAAACTGAGGCAATTCATTTATTTTGAGGTTGGGTCCTGGTTTCAACGCCCTTCAGGTCGTTTTTGTTTCAAAGTTTCTTTTGTAAACCTCGTAAAGAAGTTGTAAGTAGGTCGCTCACAATAACTCTATGAGTTCAGCATCGTACTCATAAGTCTTACCTGTATAACTCTGTGGAACTTTAATTTTAAGGTGATGTAACGAGTCTGTTACGTGACCAAATTACTATATTGCTATAGGATAAGTGTGCAAGTCGTCGATAAGATAACTTATAATATTCAGGCCAACTGTACTCGTAACCTCGTTTGTAATTCTTTATCAGTTTTGTAAGTTCCCTGCATTTTTACCTGGAATAAAGACGTGATCATCACGGAGAAACACATTTGATTTCGTTTTTTTTATTTTTAATATATTTTTAAGAATCTCAATTCACGTAAATAATCTTGATCGCATTACGCGTGCGACGTGCATGACGTGTGAGCGATATTACTTTTTTCCTGTCATATCTTTTCGTGAGGTTTTACAATATGCAACGCTTTCGATCCACCAAATCAGGTAATTAAAAACTTATGGAATTTTTTTGGTGTGTAAAATAACGATATTTCGCTTACAAAATACTGCCAAAGAAATATATAAGCTTTTCGAGCTTTTAATTTGAAGTACACTCAAACCTCGATATAAGCCCAGTTTCGGGAGTTGCTTCGCACTGGCCTTGGGCCTAAACCGGATCCCTCGAAATGTAAACAGCCAGGGACGTGTGAACCATTTCCTAATATTACTCAATCTCCGAACGTAAGTTCCCGCGCACTGCGGCTTTGTCCATACGCTGCAGATTCTAGACTAATCGATTGACCTATAATGTTAATACATTTCATTGACGAGTAAGAAAGTTATGGTCATTTATATTATTTGAAAAATCTGTTTTTCTACAGTAAAACGTTAATTAATCATAATAAGGAAGTAAAGTGCTCATCAAATAAGCACCATACAATTATAAGTACAAAGTGGAAGCACCTGAGATCGAATTCACATCTAGTTTCTTTTTTCTATATTGAAAATTTGATTTTTAATCACAATCACAAAAGTAGATTGCTTGGAACATTTTCTTGTTTCTTATATCAAATCGTGAAATTTTCGTTCTTTTGTTAAACATTTCAAATGGTCAACCTAAAAATCTATGACTTATAAGTCTGTTATCGCACGAGGATCGTAATAATTCATAGGCGTGGAACAAAGAAACCGACCTTACAGCACCAAAAATCGAGCGCGAGGCTTTTAATGATTCCAAATAACGAAATCATTCCCGATCCAATAAGCATATTCTTAAATCTGTGCGATTAAAATTGAACGAAATATAACGCGTTTTATATGACTTTCATTTAACACGAGTTTTGCGCGAGGGGAAACATTATACCCCCTCTATCTAATGGTGGAGCTGTGGCGTTTAGCAGTTCCGTAGCTGCAAAGCGGGCAGTTTGAAAACTCGCGTGCTTATTTCGCATTTATTTTTAAATACACGTGGAAATTTTTCTTTTCACTAATTAGTTTTCATTAGTAAAAAAAGGTCCATCGTTTATGATAACAAAAATCTACATTTGCACAAAATACAGTTAATTAATATTATGTATTCCTACTGGAAATGGTTCACACGGCCCTGACTGTTTACATCGTAGAAATTTTTGGAACAGCCTCACGGTCATCGCAAGCCATACCCGAGACTGGAGTTAAATGGAGAGTTGAGTGTAATTACATTATTATAACTGAACTGATTGTTGACTTGTGTTTTTTGGACGTGCTTCGCGGACTTGCGTTTCAGTAAGTATGAATTTTTCATAATGCATGAGTGCAAAATTCCAAGCAAAGAAAGTCTAACCTCTGAATAAAAAAAAAACATTGACTTTCCAACAAAATTTCCTCAAAATAAAATTAATTATTTTACAGATTACAAGAATTCTTTTCGGAATATGAATGTCACGGATGTAAGAAGTTCACTAACAAAATAGGAATATAATTTCAAGAAAAAAGGGACCTCCACTCCTGCACCACTTCGAGCGAGAGTAAGGTTGCTCAAGGTTATGATCGGGCGTCCGATTAAATTCTGGGGTCAGTTGTGTCTCTAAAGTTCAGTTGAGTCCTGTGGAATTAAATCGGACGGCACTAAATCGGAAGGTTCCAATTTTGAAGGAAGGTTATCAATTTCGGAGCACTGGCGCTTCGTATAGAAACCAATAATACACTTCCTGGCAAGAATTTTTTTATTGAGACGATTAGAAGAATTTCAGATTTTAATGTCAAAACTGAATATTTTTCTATTCTATTTAAAACCTGATATTTCCGCGAAGCTCCAATCCACAATAGAGTAATAGATTTTCTGAACATGTTTCTTACAATTTTGAAAGTTCTTAGTGTGTCTCCGATTTTTGTAAGTTTAAAAAACGCACTGCTAATTAATTTGAATTGGAAGAATCAGATACTGACAACAATAGAACAATGTTCTCTTTTTAATTAAAATCTGTGATTCTTTCATTCTTGTCTATTCAAGCCTTATTTTTACCGGAATCTTGTGAAATTTCAAAATTCTACAGTTTTTGTATACTCACGCTTAAATGTGTTTTTATAAAATCGGAGTGAAACCTATAAATAATTTTAGATTAATTTTTCATTTCAGATAACAGAATCGATCCAGACACGATACGGTTGTAATATTGATCTTGGCGATGAGCTCCCGATGTTCGCGCAAATCGAAGAAATTTTAATTCTTCATCGAACCAACAATGTAATATTTATAATATGCATTAGATTTTATTTTGTTTTTAAATAAAGACTGAAATCGCTTTCGAGAACTATTAAATCTAATTATTTCGTATTCATCTGTGTGCGTATTATGCTCTATAAATTTAAATCAGTGACTTTTCCTGATGCACTAATGAGCCTGTTCACACAGCAGCAATTTTTGCTACTGAAGCAGAGAGTGCTACACTTGGCAACCAATCAGTAACATCGGTTATAAACATAATACTTCTGATAAGCGACAGAGCGTAGCAGCTTCTGCTACCGTGGCAAAAATTGCCACGGTCTAAATAGGCTCAATGTAATATCGACCAAAATGAATTATTTCAGTCATTTTGGTCGATAATACATCTATTTGTCAGTCAAATTGATCCATTCAAATTAACACTGCATTTAAAAATAAATCTTAGCGTCCTAGATAATTATTGGTGATATTTATAAGATATTACTCTTTAACATTATATATATATATATATATATATATATATTAAAGAGTAACATTTATGATAATTCACTGTAATATCTGGGATGTTTAAATTAAACATCTAAGATATACTTA
>JAUMHM010000083.1:14292508-14303984 GCA_032362435.1 Melikaiella ostensackeni
GACGCTCAAGGGTCCTATTTTGAAGAATATTAGTTGTATAAGCCAAAAGGTTTAATAAAACTGCTTAAAAAAAATAACGCTCATTACTTTTCAATCGAACACGATGATTCACTTTTCCCCTGCATTTCCAATTGCCAACGCAGACTTGCTTTAGGTTTGGTTCATGATTGCAAATGAAATTAAGAATAATTAATCCAATGCCAGAGAATTAACACTTGTTAAACTTCTCATTGAGTCATTCGTCAAGAACTTTTTGTCACGTAACTCATAATATTCTTTATTTCAATATTAGAGATTTTATGCAACTTTCAGTTAATGAGTGATTTACAGGGCTGCCACATAGTCATTGAAGTCACTCTCAGTAACTTTTTTCAAAGGAAAAGGTCGCTTTAGTCACATTTCTCCATCTCATTTTAGATTACATCTAGAAAAAAAGAAAATGTAAGTAATTTATGTATGGAATCTATATAGTAATCTATAGTATGAAAATGTTATTCAATATTACAATTGAAATCATTTTAATTTATGATTTTCTTGGATTCTAGTTCCTATTGTAAATACCATACTAAATCTGAAGGTATAAATTTGATCTGCAATAATATGATCCAAGAATATAACACTCTTTTGTTTCTGTATATTGATACAGATTTTCAGGTAGGTAAAGTTGACAGCACCATGACATAATTTCATAATTTCTTCTCAGCTATAATTAAGGGCTCATTTAGAGCTATTTTAATGTCCTAACGTCGAATTTTTAGCTCTGCAATTTAAAAAAAACCGGTGGTGCTGCCAACTATACTAAAAGTTAGCACCACCACCTTAAAAACGGTCAAGGGGCTGAAATTTCGAATTTCTATTTCCATAGGAATTTCCGGCTCACTCAAGGCTCTCGAAATATGATCAAAAAATTTTTTTAAAAATTATTCAAACAATTTTTTTCAAACAGTTTTTCTAAAAATTGATTAAACAAATTTCGTTTTACACCATATTTTCAGGCTCATTTGAGGCTCTCTGAATGTCATGATTCCATAAAATTGTTTATGTATTTTTTACAACATTAATGTAGCACAACTTACTCAAAAACCTGAAATTAGCAGCGCTATCTTACAAAAACGGTCAAGGGGTTGAAGTTTCCAATTTCTACTTTGACAGGAATTTCCGGCTCATTTAAGGCTCAGGATATCCTTTAAAACTATCCTTCGTTTGTTCATAATAAAAGAAGGGCTTGTCACATTCTGGATACTTTTCACGATACTCTTTAATAGGGTGGCCCAAAAAATCACATTTTATATTTTTCAATCAGCTGGTTCACCAAATCGTTCTCACAGGCAAAAAATATCTACGTATTTTTTTATTGAAAATAAATATTTTTTTACAGAGTGGCGAGCGACCTGGAAACCGGGAAAGGTCAGGGAATTTGAAAAATCTGGAAAAGTCAGGGAATTTCGGTAGAAGTCAGGGAATATGAAAAAATATACAAAGACTGTCAAAACTGGGATGAAAATCGTGAACCAAGGTCATTTTTTTGCATCGAGTTCATATTTTTGTTCCAATTAGGTTTAATGAAGGTTAAGGTTACTTAACGAAGGTATGAACTGGATGCGAATAAAATTACTTAGTTTCGCGAATTTCATCCCAATGAAAAGGTACTTCGTAGACTCAGGTAAGAAAGAAAGAGAAAAAATAGTCAGGGAATTTCATCGATCGGTCGGGGAAATGTCAGGGAATTTTGAAATCCGAAATATTTGATTTATTTAATATATTCAAACTATGAAATTTTCATGGGAATAAGATTAATATAATCGTATACAGATATATTGTGAAAATCCTAAATTATTCAAATAGAATCAGGCGTAAATTATTTTTTTTTTAAACCATGCCTTAACGAGCTCTTAATTGTTATAAAGGGTCAAAGGTTTGCTAAAAGGGATATCTAGAGCCCTAAATATGCCGGAAATTCCTGCAAGAATAGAAATTGAAAATTTCAACTCCTTGACCGTATTTCTACGGTGCTGAGGTAAAAAATACATAAACAATTTTATAGAACCACGATATTCAGAGACTATTGAATGAGCCTGAAAATATAATGTACAAAGAAATTTGTAAAATCAATTTTTAGAAAAATTGTTTAAATAATTAAAAAAAATTTTTGTTGATCATATTTCGAGAGCCTTAAATGAGTTAGAAATTCCTGCGGAAATAGAAATTCGAAATTTCAGTCCCTTGACCGTTTTTCTTAGGTGGTGCTGCTAACTTTGAGTAAAGTTGTCAGCACCACCGGTTTTTTTTAATTGTAGAGCCGAAAATTCGGTGTTAGAGCATTAAATTAGCCCTAAATGAGCCCTTAATTATAGCCGAGAAGAAATCACGAAATTATGTCATGGTGCTGCCAACTTAACCCACCTCAGATTTTTGGGTTTAAAATTGAATTGATTCAAATCAGACTTATTTAACAGTCTTTAACCTTTTATTTAATTGGTACAACAGTAATTTTATTGTGAAATAATGAACGAAAATTGTGTTTTAACAACAAATAAAACGTAACTATATTTCAGCACTTTTATAGCCTTATTAAAATCGTTTTGTTTTTTAAATTAAAACCTAACTTGTGAGGGTCATTTTTGGTCACACTATTATAGTTGTAGCCGTTTTTTCAACATTTGATGCTGAAATATGAAAATCTTTGTTTTGAAATTCCACACTTTGGAGGTTTTGTTTATTTTCGCGGATGAATAACTCGTAGAGAGAAAACTAGAAAAATTCAGGAGTTAAAGTATATGTAAATCAAGTTTTCATTTTACCGTCCTGAAATTTTCCCTTAGATCCGCCTTTTTCTACTGAAATATCAGTTTTCAAAATAGCCCAAAAAATCGCTATTTTGGGGTTTGGTTGAAGAAGGTAATGACTAAGTTGAACTTTTTTCAGCGTAAAGAATTCAATAAAGGGCTACAACGATGAACAATCTGATCAAAAATGAAGCTTACGAGATAAGTTTTAATTAAAAAAAAAAACTAAACACAGCGTTTTAAATAAGATTATGAAAGTGCTGAAAAATGGTTATGTTTTAGTTGTTGTTAAAACACCATTTTCGTAGATTATTTCAAATTTGCATTGTAGAATTCATTTTTTTCTGTATTCTATAATGCATATAATTGCGACATTTTTCTATACCTTTGCATTTTGTAAATTAAATTTCTAAATAAAAATAAATTATGTAATGTATTAAATCTATGTGATAAATAAGTTCAAAAAACATTGAGTATTATTATAGGAAGTATCAAAATTTGTAAATATTAGGCCGCAACTAATTTCCGCGACTTAAAATGGAATAACCCTTATTTAGCTTGTAATAAACTTATTTTTACAATTTGTCTGAACATTACTTGCAAAATTAATTATACCTGTAGTTTGTGACCTTGGTAACAGTAGTCACTTTCAGTTACTTTTTAGCTTAAATTAGTAACTTTTTCCACTTTTTCAAGTACATTAGTCTGTGGCAGCCCTGGTGATTTAGAATTAAAATTGGATGACCATTTCTGTACATTTTTCATTAATATTGGCAATTTATTTTTCAGATGTTGGGGTGTAGTCGAACGGACGATTTCAGTACACCAGTCAGTTCCGGAAGCAATATGGGTAGCATCGCCAGGTTCCCAAAGTTGGATGAGTGTGCCCACTTTCATTACGAACATGTGGAGCTTGGATTATTGGAGGTAAAAAAAATGTCGGAATTTTTCTAAAAATATAGTACAACGAAGGTTTCGTTTTTGAAAGAGAGTGGCCACTAAACTGGGAAACCCGGAAATTACCAAGAATGTTTTGAGACAACGGTTATTAAAATTCAACAGTTTAAAATCAGCAGTGCTTGAAACTGTAAAAATGTAAAACTTCTCACTAGAATCATGATGGGACGACTTTTTCTACTACTAATAATCTAAAAATTTCCGGCCAGAAAATAAATTCGTTGTCATAATGACAGTTTTAGTAGAAAAACTCATTTCTAGTGAGAAGTTTTACATTTTCACAGTTTTAAGCACTGCTGATTTTAAATTGTTGAATTTTAAAGACCAATGGAGCGGTTGGGTGCAATAATGGTGTCCTTGCATTTTTAGAAATTAATTATTTTTCATTTGTTTTGTACGTAACTTTATGAAGAACAAATGAAAAACAAGTGACTTTTGAAAATGCTAGAACAACACCTTTGTTGCAGCCAACCGGTCAATTGTATAATCGTTTAATTTTGAAGTCTCTAAGATTTTAATTATTTCATTCAGAACGTTAAAAATTTGAAAGTGTACAATTTTTAGTGTTTACTTCAAGCCTACCAGCGAGTCACTTCTTCACTTTTCGTAGAATTTAAAATTCAATACTTTTAGATTAAAATATACAAAATTGCTTGCAACTTTAACTTTCTCAAAATTTTAAAATTCGGAAATTAAGGCTTTTTTGAAATTGTATGAAATTTAACCTGTTGTTTGAAATTCAACAATTGCTTAATTTTTAGTTTTAAAACCTCCAAATTTAGAATTGTTCCGCATTAGCTTCGTTAATTTGGAGATTATTTTCTCAATGCTTCAAATTATAAATTGTTTCGATTTGAAAATTCAAATAACCTACATTTTTTTCAAGGTTTCACTCAGCGAAGGAATGAACGATTTCGATAGTTATGAAGTCAGAGTGACTTCTGGAGATGCTTGCTGGACTTTGCAACGATCATATGAGAACTTTGTAATGTTCGATAAACAGTTACATCGTTGCATATTCGATAGAAAATTTTCATCCCTACCTAAGCTTCCAGACAATCGGCCTAAAAATAGCTGCAATATTTTGACGGAGTATCTCATTCAATTTTCGCAACTGAGTCACGAGGGCCTCAACTGTGGGCCTGTTTTAAATTGGCTTCAACTAGATAATAGGGGAAGGAGAATTCTGGTTCCGGAATCCGATTCATGTCCGATTAACACACCGGCTGTTGCTGCGGCCTATGCGGTTAGACCCTACACTGCTCAAGCCCAAGATGAGATTTCTTTTCAGGTAATTTATTAAAATATTGTTCTTCTAAATTCTCTCAAAGTAAGCAGGAAGTAAAGTCAAACTCTGGTTTATTATTTGTTATAACAAAAATCTCTTTTCTATAAGGATGTGATGCTAAGATTGAAAATAAAAATTTCCAAAATGATTTCAGGTGGGAGATATGATTTCAGTGATAGACATGCCGCCTCCAGGGGAAAGTACATGGTGGCGTGGAAAACATGGCTTCGCCGTGGGGTTTTTCCCCGCAGATTGTGTCGCCATCATCGGCGATAAAGTTCCTCGTCATTTGACCGTCTCAACGACCGTCCGTTCCAAGTTACCGGTAAAGCCAGTGTTGAGAAAGCATGGAAAACTTATAGCCTTTTTCAGGTCCTTCATTCTCAATCGACCCTCCAGAAGAAGATTGAAACAGTCCGGTATTTTGAAAGAACGAGTTTTTGGTTGCGATTTAGGAGAGCATCTTTTAAATTCTGGCCACGAAGGTATCTATCTCTCCCAAGTAAAAATATCCTTTATAGGTATTTTGCTCTTTGTTTGCTATGCAACTTTTAAAAATGAATTTTTATTGGTTTTCAGTGCCAGCTGTTCTTACTTGCTGTGCTGAGTTCATCGAGACTCATGGATTAGTCGACGGGATTTATCGCTTGAGCGGCGTGACGTCGAATATCCAAAGACTGCGACATGCATTTGACGAAGATCGCGTTCCTGCTCTGCATTCCGATGAAAGTATCCTGCAGGATATACATTCTGTAGCGTCCTTGTTGAAAATGTACTTTAGAGAGTTGCCAAATCCACTTTGTACCTATCAGCTTTACTCCACCTTCGTTAGTGCGGTTCAAGCTGGTAGCGATTCTGAAAGACTGAGAAGAATGAGAGATACCGTCAGAAAGCTACCGCCTCCTCATTATCGGTAAATTATTAGAATTTACGTTTAATAGTCTCAGATCCTGATTCCGATTTCAACTATACTTGTTTTTTGAACCTTGCAGAACACTGGAGTTCCTCATGCGGCACTTGGTGAGGGTAGCAGCTCGAGGAAGTGAAACCGGGATGACACCAAGAAATGTAGCGATCGTCTGGGCTCCTAATCTACTCCGATGCAAAGAACTCGAAGTCGGTGGAGTAGCAGCACTTCAGGGAGTTGGAGTTCAGGCTGTTGTGACCGAATTCCTGATATGTTACGCGGAGCTCATCTTCGGCGAAGGTCCGGTAGGCAGGCCTAAATCCTTAGCAATCACGACCTCTGCCCGTTTGCTGAGCCTGGAAGAAGCTAGAAATAGGAATCTTCGGTGTGAAGCAGATTACATAGAAGTTGGAGCTGGCCCTGCTGGGTTACCAATCCACTACCACACAGTTATAGATTTGCCACCAAGGAAGCGAAACGGCTCGAAGCGATCACCATCCTTGAATTGGAGGGCCTTGTTTGCGAGAGGCGGCTCTGGCGCGAAAGAAAAACCGAGACCAGTCGGTGGTACACCTCCTCAGACCGAAACTCTACCCAGTTCTGTGAATTCTCTTCGTCGCTTGAGACCTGTGAAGAGCGCTGATAGTTTGGATGGGGAAGATAGTCTTGGTCCTCTTTTGGGACCTCCTCCTTCGAGACCATGCGGTCATAGTAGATCTGTCTCGCATGATTCCTACTTTGATCACCTGGCAGATGCACCTAATGCAGCATCGCCTTTGGATCTTTCGGAAATTCAACTCAATTTTGATTTGGAGGAGAGGGAGATGAGAATGTTCTCGGAAGAGGAGAGTACAGGAATCGCTTCGGTGGAAGCCTCGCCCAGAAGACAAAGAAGTGATGGACCTCAGTCGGTTACTGCCAGTGGAGGATCAAAGAGGAAACGTTCGAGATTGGAGGAAAGGCTGCATTGCGATGTTGAACTCCGGTTTATTGATAGTCAAAGTCCAGACCAGGTAAAATGATTAATGGTTAATAGAAGAAACCCTACAGTAGATAACGATTTACAGTAGAATCGCGATTGACTTCATCAACATTTTTAGCAATGATGAAGTTTTATTTAAATATTATTTATAAAAATTTATGAGAATGGAATTATTGATTTTCGATATGGAGAACTAAATTTGGCCTCTTCTGTATTCATAGTTTTCGTTCAAATAAAATTGTCTAGTGTAATTATAACCACAGTCAAAAGTTTTTGGAACAGTATCTATATTTTTCAATAGTTGATAGAAGGAATCTTCTGCCTGAATTGGCAGCACTGCGATTAGAACCGACATTCGTTGAATTTGTGAATATAAATAAGTATTTTGTTATCCGCGCTTATCGACTGTATTGTCTGTATTATTCAAACTAGGGGATCTGATTCATTTAACGAGAAACTAGCCCACTAAATGGTAGTAGTTTACTTTGTTTCTATCGAATGTAAATTGCAAGACATTCCTGTTTCTGAAAATAAATCCAAATTAGTAACGGTTCCTAGATTATTCAAACTCAAGTAGATATTCACATTGAGGACCCTGCTTATCATAAACTTATTTAAATTGCAGGTAATGGTATCAGCAGATATCCACGGAATGGTAACGCCCTCGCCCTTGACAACTCCTGGTTACTTGCCTCTTTTATCAGAAGATTCAACTCCTCTCACCCCCGCTACTTTACAAGGAACTTCGCTCTCCATCTCGCCTCTGCCAACCAATAGCCCTAGGATAAGTTTTCGAAGTTTTACTTTACCCTTAAATCTCGATAGTGAGCACAACAGCTCCGAGAAGCTGAATAGAAACAGCGCGTCTTCCGATAAGGTATCCGACACTAGTCATAGACTGTCTATCAACGTAGACAGTCAAACTAATGTTAAGCACTGCGAGAGTATGCAAACTTACGACAGACTTGTAGAAGCCTACGATGCCAAGTCTCCCGAGTCTTCCGCAACTCAGCTAATGATACACGAATCAAACAGTATCGTCTCAGAATTTTTCGATCAAGAAATGACACCTTGCGATAGGTTAGTGTCCTGTAGCGATCCCTCAGACACCAGCGATTCCGCCTCGCCATCAAGAGATCAGTTGTCCGACAGACTAAGCTCTTGCCTTGCTGAAGGAAGCAAGATTTTTGACTCTAGGAATGTATCCGAGCAGAAGCCAAATACTGGAGACAGAAGTTCGTCAAATGAAGATGCACCACCCGGCACTTCGAACGCCCAGGCCAATGACTTTGCAGGCTTGCCTTTGTCAAGCCTAACAGATTTGGATTCTCCCATGTCTTGTGAACAGACTTTTGAAGATCTGCCTGATTCTGGTTTCGTGATCTGCGACAGTTCGGATAAAATGTTCACGACCACAGATACTCAGCCCCTGGCTTCTAATGCTAATGATTCTGGCGAGTGGGTCATGGTTGAACGCACCACTGGTTCGATCACCGCGCCAACTAGTGAAGCCATTAGTCCCAAAGATCCTCTTGAAGAAACCGTGAATCCCGCTATCGCCACAGAAGCTCCGCAACTTCGATCAACATCGGAAAATATTTCGAGAACATCTTTAGATTTGACGATGGGGTCGAACGTAGACACTGACTTATCATGCGTTGGCACAAGTGATTTGACCGCGAGTCCGATTCTGGCTCAGGAATCAAGCGAGATGTGTGACGAAACCAAAGCCTCAAGTTCTGTCCTTCACGAGCAGAGCGAAGCGGATAAAATTGCTTCTTCATTTTTGACCTGCTCTCCACTAAGATCGAGAGTTCAGAAGTTCGAAATGGACCAAAGCGAAAAGCAAGGATCCTCTAAAATGGATCAAGAAGTCTGTAAAATGGACCAGGATGTTTGTAAGATGGAGGAGGAAGCTTGCAAGGTGGATCAAAGGAACGAGAAGAGATTCAATCAAAAACCCAAAGTTAAAGAGAAATTCGAATTCAAGGACCAGAAACGATCTTCAATCCAAGAGAACTTCCCCCAACTCCCCGAACGCCATAAACCTCCGCTGCTATCGGACGGCGAGAGGAAGAAAGTCTCCCAACTACAGGAGGCTTTCGAGAAAAATATAGAAAGGTGCCATAGCTTTGGACACAGTCCGCAGAAGCAGCGTAGTCATAATCAGTACCAGTACCGTGTGAAGCATCTAGACAAACGAAACCAAGTTCCAAATACTCAAATCCACAACAACGAGGTGATGATACCTTCGGAAAATGCAGCTCAGCCTTACGAGCTCGTTCACGCACCAGAGGGAGCTTCAGAAAACGCTCCTTTAAATTCCTCGTGCACCTTCTCCAACGCTTCATCGCCAGTAGACGACTCTGTTGTTTTGAGAGACACGGCAGCTATTCTCCAGGAACTTGCCTTGCAGAGACTGTCTGGAGGCGTTGGAGGAGAACTGCAAGTTACCCCCAGGAGGCACTACGATTCGGAAGTGACGAGAGATCGAAGGAGTTTCGATTCGGAGATAGGAAGGGAGATTGTTAGAGAAAGAAAAATGAGGCAAGAGTTGGATAAAGCTAGGGGAAAGTCTGAAGAACTTTCTCCTAGTATTCAACACTTGCCACCTTGTTTGCGAGCTCGTCATGCGAGAGCAACCAGGGCTGCTCTAAGTCGTTCTCTAGATGAAGGAAAGTTTAATGAAATGACTAGCGAGTCCTCACTCTCGAAAAATCAAACTTATGATGATTCTCAGCACAGCTCTACCCCAAATGTAGGAACTGAATCGATGCTTTCGACTAGCAATCCTGATAGGATGTATGCTAAAAATCTGGGAGGATTGGACCTTGGAGATCCACGGTGCAGGGAGAGGATAGAAAAGTACAAAGAGGAGAGGAGAATGTTCTTGAGGGACAAGTACAGATCTGAAAGTTTTCGGGCGTCCAAAGCTGAGGATGAGGGAGAGCAAGCGTTACTGGCTAGGTTAAAGCAGCGAGCTTCCAGACCCTCTCTTCATTGACCAAGTGATATTAATAAGCTTCATGCTCTCTTTCGCTTTAGGAATGAATATTCTACGTACGATTGTTGTTCTATCGTTGATGTTTCGAAGCCTAAGCTTTAATCTTTCGTCTCTTGCCCTGATGGCGGAAGTCTTGATTTCTGGGTTGCTTCAAATTTTGAAAGTTTTTATATTTAAGTGTTCTTAATTAAGAGTTTGAGCAATTTCTAACGATTCGAGTATTTTTAAAGAGGTTTCTGAGGCTGTAAACTTTTTGTTTAACTGGAACTTAATGAAATTTTGAGTTTTGTAAATTAGAATCTTATGAATTTGGAAGTTTTTACATTGTTAAAGTTTGAGATTTGCACGTTTTCTAATATGACAATTTCCAAGTTTCTAAATTCCTCCATTTTCATCTTGTTTTCAGAAAAAGCTTCGACATTAAGAAGCTTCTAATCGACAAGTCTTTCAAATTGAAGACTTTTTAACATTGGATCTTTGAGTCTTAGAATTCTTTTAAGTTTAGAGGACTTTTAAATTTCGCTACATTCATCAGGTTTTGAATTATAAATCATAGAAAAATATGAAGTTTTAGGCAAAAAACTCCATAATGGAATTATTAAGATTTTGAAATTAGAAATTGAGTAATGAAAAATTCCTAAAATGGTACAATCTGTTCCGACTTTCGACAGTCGCTCAGATTTTTCATATTTTGTAACAACCCTGATAATTATGATTTTCATCACATATGTATATAATGAAATTTGGTGAAATAAGAATTTTTGAACTTGTCATTTCAAGAAAGACACATTGTAAAAACAGATAATGTATTTTTGAAAAGGAAATGCCAATTTCTGTCAAAACACTTTTTCATTGTGATACGTTTGGAAAATATACAGCATGTGCCAAAAAAAGAATGAAGCAATGAAAAACACTCGAAGAATTAATTATTCGAAATAACTATAATGTTACAGGGTCGTCGATTTTTTTGCTAAGACTTTAATATTTTAAAAAACAACCCCTTGAAGGACGAAAAAGTTGAAAAATATTTTAATAATTTTTTAAAAATATTCAACATATTTATTGGATAAAGTGAGCTATCAATGGATCTACACGTTACTTTCTAGAAAATAGAAGTGTATCTACAAAATGCAAACAAGTTTTATCTAAAAAAAAATTATTTTTAAAAAAGTTGTAAAAGCGTACCCTTAGTAAAACCCTATAGTTTTTATAGCAAATTTTTGGAAGATATTGCTCATGCGTTTTGGAAAAGTTATAAGCAATTATTTTTAGTACGAAACTGTTCCCTATTTTTCATTTAAATCAATCAATATTATCGGCCTTTGAATTTAACAGGGGATTTCAAACATAAAAAGCTCTTTTTTTTTTTTAAGAAATTGGGGAAGCAACTATTTGTTATCAACTTTTAAAAAATTATATTTTAGTCACTTCTTAAAAAATATTGAAGGAATAATTTCCATACAATAACTTTTAATTTTAAAATATTGATGTTATTTCATCGACCAGGGTAATTAATTAATTAATATTTTTGATGTTCTTGTATCGATTACTG
>JAUMHM010000083.1:14322572-14335217 GCA_032362435.1 Melikaiella ostensackeni
TTGTCAGCCTTTCATATCTCCGAGTAGGATGATTCTTTCCCCAGGATCGCAAGTAATAAATAGCCCTCTGATTCCCACTTTCATTCTAACCCATAATAATCTAGAAGATATACATTCATACTTTTTGACATGCTGTTTCGCTCTCTCATTCATAATCAGACCGACTTTGTGGATACCATGTGATTCATTCTCTACTCCTGACCATAGTTCCAGTCCATTTTAAATTTTTCTTATCTCACGTCCCTTCTTTTTTGTTTCAGGTACACATAAAATATCAAGCTTCCTTACGCGCATTGTATCTCACAATTTCTTCTCCTTAAGATCATTTACACCTCTAGCATTCCAAACACCCAGTCTCAGTTCATCGCCTGAAACTTTTCCCAGGGCATGTCTATCGTCAACAAAAGTGTCAATCCAATCCGAGGCTACATTATTTTTTGTAGTGTCCATTATTTAAAGTTTCGCCCAAATACCAACTTGATGCGAGAAATATTTTCCATAAGTATAAAATCATGTCCAAACTGAGCAGCTAGATCGCCATAAGGTGGTGTGTCCATTCAGAACGTCAGTCCCACCAAAATTCGGTTATTCAAAGGAAAATATGATAAAAGAGACAGAACCAAAGGAGTCATGATAATTCCATTGCATAATAACAATATTTATGCAATACACACGCTATACAGGCATCGAAAGTCGAATTTGCGATAGGGATGTCACGAAAAATAGTTCGCGTGATATGGGGAGAAGCAGCGATTTCAACTGGAGTAATATCTGCCCTCGCTTTGCTTCAGAAAATATGATTAATTTGCGAGATTTATTGAACAATGAATTGTTTGAACAGTTAAAAATTAATGAACTCATACATAAAATCACGTTATTTATTCATTCATGTGAATATGTAAAAAAATGGAAAAGCTTTGCTTTACTTGATATCTGCCTTCGCTTTGCTTTACTTGATATCTGCCTTCGCTTTGCTTCAGAAAATATGATTAATTCGCGAGATTTATTGAACAATGAATTGTTTAAACACTTAATAATCAACGAACTAATACATAAAATCACGCTATTTATTTATTTATGTGAATATGTAAAAAAATGGAAAAGCTTGGAGGAGTGAAAATAACAATTGAAGCCGTTGCCAAAAGGGGCCTAACAACTAAATTCTCGATTTCGACAAAAATAAAAAAAGTGAATTGGCGTAAATTTGAATTGATAATCACATAAATATTTTCAATTAAGGCTAATATACCCTTATAAGTCGCGCTTACTGAATGTTTAGCTTGATTTGCAATGAAATTGAGAAAAACATTCCTCTCAGAGAAAAAGGCATCTAAATAATTTTTCTGCTAAGATCCCGTTTCCACGATGCATATTCTATATGCCTTTTGGTGAAATTAAGTGTAGTTTCTCGTAGTCTTTATTACCATGAATAATTTCCCTCTATCTCTTTTTGACTTAAAACTCATGACTTAAAAACTTTTACAGAAAAATGAAAATAGTATGAAACTTTTGAACCTTATTTTAACCTCTTTTCCAAGTGACGCATATTGAAATTTTTCGTTTGTTTTTATGATACTTAGATACGTTTTCGTCAATGCCTTATATGACCTAATTTAACTGGTATTTTTTTTTGCTGGAGGGTGTTCTGATTCATTGTATTTTTAATTTTATAAAATTATTGTCCTTTCATTTGGTTGAAGTTACTTTTAGCTTTTTACTTAGGCTTACCCAATTTTTATCGTAAGTTATATTTTAATCTCTAATATTAGCGGACATTTTCACTTTGTAATCAATTTTAAGATTAATTAGATATTATTAATAAACTTTTTATTGCAGAATTCAGTAGAGGACATGTAGTAGGACCTCTTTGCATATTTAGATTCATTTTGACAAAATCACTACTTATTAAGCCCCTTTCTGACAAACAACATAAATTATAATGAGGGAATCCTATTATTGCTCGAAAATTTTCCATGAGATGATGAAAAGGACGCCAATATACTTTATTATACATTTTCGCACTTTAGACGGAATTTCAAAAAATGTGTTTTTTCCAATGTTACTCTTATGGGAAACTTCAAGGGATAGGCGCACTCGGAGTTTACTGTTCAAAATTGTCTTCGAAGTTTTTTTTCAAGTGCACAGCATGAAATTCTTTATAAACATATGAGAGCTGATTTTTAAATTTGTTTTTGCATTTCACAATATACAGTAAGGCTAAATTCATACCACTCATATCATGAAATGCGAAAGAGATGCTCTCATGTTTATTATTATGGCGTCTCACTCGCACTTACACTACCCTGTGCCCAGTATAAATTTGAACTTACGTTATAAAAGAATAAACTGCGGAAAAATGGACCATTCCAAAAATATATTTTTTATTGATAAAGTTGGAAACAATTATTAAACCTATTAAGGCCCATAGGAAGATTGAAGTGAGAATTCACTCAAAGAATAAGTTCTGATTTTTCAATTGTTGAAACAATTTGTTTGAACCTGCGAGTTGCAGTAAAAACTAATTTCGCCATTCAGTTCTACGGGAAAAATGACATAGAATCCATGTCTGCTGTTCAATTGAAAAACCTTGTGACATTTTCCATAGTGACTATTTTCAGGCATATCTGCATGGGAAAATGACCTCTATGGCAAATGTCACTTACTACGCTTTCCGTTGGACAGCAAATGTGTTTTTAGGGTAGAGAAAAAATTCTGCAACATATGGACTTTTTGCAATTTTTTTTCATAGAATCGAGTGGCGTATTCAGTGTTTCAATAGATCACTAATGTAAACAAATTGTTTGTACAATTTTTGTTCCATTGTCTATTGTCTATAATTTTATAAATTGTTCATATATTTTTAATTGATGTGAATTTCTCGTTAGCAAATATCATCTAAATAATAAATTACAACGATTTGTTTGGAAATAAAAAAAAATATTGTTAACATTGCGAATTTTCCCGCTGTATCTATTTGTTTATGGGTGGTTCTCCCAAAATGCCGCGCGTGTTAATATTAGCCGATTAAAAAAAAATCGTGTTCATTCGAGGGGTCAACCACTAATAAATTCAGACGCACACTGTACAACTGCTTCTGAATTCTTTTTAATTCTCTTGAATTCTTTGAATCCTTTTGCCTTCTTTTGAGTTCTCTTCAGTTTGTTGGAGGTAATTTTAATTCTTCAGAATTCCTTTGTATTTTTTTTCAGTTTTTAAGAATTCTTTTTATTTTTTTGTTGCATTTTTCAAAATTATTTTGAGTTATTTTGAATTATTTTGAATGATCTTGCTTTCTTTTGAGTTCTTTTGGACTTTTTAAATGTGTTTAAGTTATTTTGAATTATGTTGAATTTTTTTAAATTTTTTCAAATTCTCTCGAGTTTTTTTGTTGTTGAATTTTTTGGAATTTGTTTGAGTTATTTTGAATTCTTTTGAGTTCTTCTGAACTCTAGAATTCTGTCAAATTCTGTGAATTCTTTGAATTATTTTGCATTCTTTTGAGTTTTTTGGATTTTTTTAGTTCTTTTAAATTCTTTTGAGTTTTTAAAAATGCTTTCGAATTTCTTTGAGTTCTTTTGAATTATCTGAAATTTTTTTACATTCTTTGAATTCTTTGAATTCTTCTGGATTATTCTGCATTCTCTTGAATCACTTGAATTCTTTTGCATTCTTTTGGGGTCTTTTGGATTCATTTGTCTTCGTCTCAGTTATTTTGAATTATTTTGAATCCTTTTGGATTATTCTGAGTTCTTTTGAACTTTTTTAGTTCTTTTAAATTCTTTTGAATTTTTTAAAATTGTTTTGAATTCTTTCGAGTTCTTTTTAATTTTCTTGAATTCGTTTACATTCTTTGAATTTTTCGAATTCTTTCGAATTATTTTGCATTCTCTTCAATCATTTGAATTTTTTTGCATTCTTTTGAGTTCTCTTAGATTCTTCTGGCTTCGTGTGACTCATTTTGAACTCTTTTAAATCATTTGGAGTTCTTTTGAATTTTTTGAATTCTTTGAAATTCTTTTGAATTCTTTAAAATTCTTTTGAATTTTTTTGAGTTTTCTTGAATTTTCTTAAATTCGTTTACATGCTTTGAATTCTTTGAATTCATTTAAATTCTTTTGAATTTGTTTGAGTTATTTCGAATTCTTTTGATTCATTCTGAATTCTCTTGGATTGTCTTACATTCTTTGAATTCTTTAAATCCTTTTGAATTTTTTTGGGTTGTTTTGAATTATTTTGAATTCTTTCGATTTTTTATTTATTTTTTAAATTCCTTTGAATTCTTTTGAGTTCTTTTGAAATCTTTTGTATTCTTTTGAATTCTTGTGATTTATTTTGAATTCTTTAACATCTTTTCAATTTTTTTGGGTTGTTTTGAATTCTTTTGAGTTTTTAAAACAAAATTTAAATTTTTTAAATTCTTTTAAATTCTTTTGAATTTGTTTTGAAATATTTCGAATTTTCTTCAGATCATGAATTCTCGCGATCACTCTTTTGAGTGTACTGAAAAGTTAAAAACAAAAAAGTTCTGTTTTAGGGAAGAAGTTGGGGTAAAAGGGGTTATTATGGGAGGAGAATATTGTATACGTAAAGGCCTTGGTCGAGCACTTAGCCGATAATTGAATAATTTTCTCCAAGACCAAATCGAGAAGAAGCCTTGGAGTCTTCGCCATCTAAGACAGCGTCCTCCTTCCTGAGAACTCTGCAGTCAAGGCAAATGCCAGCCCTCGCTTTCCAAGGACCAAGCAAGGAGATAGATGTCTTGGTAACTTCGTTAGACCCCCTCGAGGAACGAAGCCATCTTGGCTACAAGTGGCTGGGTGTTACGCAGATGTGGTGACTTTAGAGAGCGTGCCAGGTATTACAAAAGCGATGCAGTTAACTTCGATTACCTGGTCTACGGAGGCACACAGCACGATGTCGTTTTATAATTTCATTTTATCAAGGTCTCTCGATATTACTCGAAATTACCTCGTTCGCCCTGAGTGCTAGACGTCTGTCTTATTCTTCCTCCTCATTTTCCACCTAATCGAGCGCAATTCACAACCCAGGAAAAAGGCACGTTCTTATCTAGTGAAATACGAATTTTATCACTCCCAATTTCCATTTTTAATATACACAGTAGATTTTTTAGGTTATGTTTTGCTTTGAAACATTTTTCGTTGATAACGTTAATAAAATGAACAAAATAAAAAAATATTTTTTACTACGGAGAAAAATCCAACAGAAATGGTTCATACGGCTCTGAATATTTACGTTTCGAGAGATCTGGTTTAGGGGCAAGGTCGGTGCGAAGCAACTGCGGAAACTGTCCTTATATTGGAGTTCGAGCGTATTTTAATTTTAATTTTTGAAAAATTGTATGTATCAACAATATATATATATATATATTGAAATATGCTTAAAAATGATGAGGAGACAATTCGTGATTCACGCCGATATGAGAAATTCAACTATTTCGCTCGATGTCGTTTGTTATCGGTTCCTTTTTCAAACAATCATCTCTTGTATTCATTTGTTAAATTTCGAATCGTACCGTCCCATTTTTCGAACGATATCGAACGAGTTTCTCGGAAATGATCAATAAACGTCATTTGTGACCGCTTCCCAGTGATAGAGCTCGAATGCCAGAGAGTATTTTGATTTAAAGTCAACTTGAAACTCGATTTGAAAGCAACTTAATCTGCAGAAGGATGGAAGAAGATACAATCAATTTAGGCAAAAGAAAATCTGCGAGGTAGATACTAAATTATAAATAATAAATAACAATAAAGCAAAAATAAAACAATAATAAAATCTGTAATAATCTATCTAATGATAATCTATATTATATAATTTAATCTTCTCTGTGACGAACGACCAGTTTTCGTACGAATCAAAATCAGCGACAAAAAGAAGGAAAAAGGAAGTACTAGGAAGTATTTTTGAATACAAATACACGGATAGAAAAGAGAATTTCGCTAAATGTAAGGCTTGCTCGGAACAAAATTCGGAAGCCGTAGTAAAAAGAACAGATAGAAATACAACTGGAACTACTCGACATTTAAAAAAATTTCATAACGAGGAATACATGAAAGCTTTTCTGGATAGTGTAGGCCAGCAACCAAAATAAGTATTATTTATTAGCATTTAAAAGTAATATAATTAAAATTTTACTCTTAATCATCGTTTTCGGCACTTAATCCAATAAATTAAAAATAAAAGTAGTAAACAACTTTTTTAAATATTACTTAATTTATTTATTTTTAACAAATTTATATTCTTTAAATAAATGAGAAGTCGAAAATATGATTTTTACTGTGTTCGAATTTTTTTTAAATGGAAATATAATTTTGGGCCTAAATAAAACTCAAAATCCTTTTCCATTTTTTTATTCAACATTAGTAACATTATATGACTGATTTTTCAAAGAATCTTACAAAACATACATTTCTTTATTGTTTATTATAAGATATTCTTATTATACAAGTGAAAAGAATTCCTGTAGAATGATTTTTGGGTGATACCGAAAACGTAAAAGAAGCATTTAATGGATTTGCTTTCGAGAAATAAACCTTCTTTTCGACAAAAAAAAGTAATTACCAACTATCTACATTAATTTAATTTTCTTACAATTAGTCAAAGATTAGTATTATTACTATTACCCTGAATAGAGAAAAAAGAATTTTAAGTTTTTGTTCAGATAAAAAGGACGTTTGTTAAAAAAATATGTACCTGACAATCTGTGTAATTTCTCTGAAAAATTTCTCATATAATAATTTGTAATCAATTATACTTATACCTTTGATCTTTTATTAGAAATTTGATCAAAACAGCTTTAATCGTATGATAGTGGAATGGATAGCGAGAAAATATTTGCCAATAAGTTTCTTTGGTGATGAAGTAACCCAAGAATTTTTCGCCTATTTGAACAAAAATGCAAATCTCCCACAAAAAAATGCTCTCAGATCAATGATTTCCTCAACTTTCAAAGATATGCAAGAAGCCATAATCAAAACGCTACAAAAAAATGTGTCAGAGATATCTTTTACTGTAGATAACTAGTTGGACCTCTGTATCTGCTACTTGCTTTTATCGAATCACAGGTTAAAGGCTTTTAAATGTTATGATCAAAGGAATGAGATTAAATCCATTTCAAATCAGGCAGGTTCTACACTTCAAGTCACAGAATCTCTCAGCGACGAAATATGTTGTTTTTTAGAGGAAATTAACAAAGTGGTGACACAAAAAATCTGCACTTATATACTTATATTTCCCCCCAATTTTTCGTTGTAGTTGGCTTTTAATAACGAAAAAAATCGAATTTTTCCATTTTTCTTAGAAGCAACGAAAGATACGAAAAAAGTTTGACATATGAGTTTGCACATCTAGAAAAGTTCTAAAAAATGCCTCTTTCTATTATATGATATCTTGCATCGTTTACGAAAAAAAAATTGAAAATGATATTTTTGGGAGAAAAAAATTCTATCGACTGCAAAAATGGTTTAGCCCGCAAAAAATTAGTGGGATGCTTTTTTTATACAAGCAGAAATTTTGTAAAAATATTGAAAAAATAAATAAAAAATGTGGGATTTTGCAGAAAATCTTCTGTATTTTTTTCATCGAATTTTGAAAACATGAAAAGAAAATTTTCTGGAAAATCCCACCTATTTTATTTTTTAAAATATCTTTTAAATGTTTCTGCTTATATAAGGAGGGCATGCTATCACGTTTATGCGGGCTCAACCATTTTCTAAGCCGGGAGAATTTCATTGTTTCCGAGAAAAATGCGAAAATTCGATTTTATGAAAAATATCTCCTGGCCACAAAAATGGTTTAGCTTGCATAAAACTTACAGAATGTCTTTCTTATATAAGGGCGAATTAAAAAAAATGGAAATAAATATAAGTGTGGATTTTTTGCGAAATTTGACTTTCAATATTTTCAAACAAATCGTCGCCACTTCGTTAATTTTGAACTTTTTTCTTAATTTTCCGACATAAAAATATACGTAAAAATTCAAATAATCATAACTTCGTGGAAATTTTTTTTCTTAATTCGGAAAATATGTGTCACTTAATTTCCTCTATAAAACAACACACATATTTCGTTGTTGAGAGATTCTGCGACTTGAAAAGTAGAACCTACCTGATTTTAAATGGATTCAACCGTAAGAATATAAATTTTTAATCCATTTTGCAATGACCAGATATAATAATTTGAAAACAATTTATACATGTCGAATATACATTTAAAAAATAGTATATTTAAAATGATATATTAAAAGTGCCGAATTGATAATAAAATATGTATTGCAAACTATACTTAAAAGACCGAAAAGAAAAAATTGCCTTTGAGTAGCTCTATTAGTTACATTATAATTTTCTACTTAGGTCATTATATCGACGATGATTAGGTCTTAAGTCTTTAAGTTTGGAATTCACCCCGCAAATGGTGTACGCGCTGAAAGTGCTATTGCGAAGAATTTCCGAAACTTTTTGAAAGAATATAAACTTCAGACGAAAGTGTAAAGAATAACTGTAGATAACGCTGCTAGCAATACATCGCTGAATTCGAGTTCCTTATGGACCAAGACGGTATTGAGTTTGATTTAGATGACCAACATTTTAGGTGCATCGCTCACGTTGGAAATTCAGGTGTGCAAGATTTACTTGAGGAATTAAGACTGCAAAACGAGGATGAGATTGAGCCAGATTACGAAATTGATGAGGATGAAGTAATAATAGAAGAAGCAGAATGTAGTAGAAATCAGTCACCTATAAGGAAATTGGGAAAGTTATTCATAAAGTTAAAGAACAGCGAACAACTACGACACAAGGTTGAGTGTTGCTGCATCACAACAAATAAGAAAATGATGGCATCGAGTAACGACGTGAAAACAAGATGGCACTCTACTGATGATATGATAGTCAAGGCATTGAAAATGCAGAAAACGATAGACCTCTTGTGTATTTCAAATCCAGATCTGCAAAGTTATTGCTTGAATAAGGAAAACTGGACTTCTAACTGCAGCTCACAAACATCTGAAGCACTTCAAATATGTATCCAAAGCTCTTTCAGGAAAAAAATATGCAACTCTCCCGTTAGCCATTGTAGCATTGAATTTACTGTTTGCTAAGATTGGCGATACTGTCCAAGAACTAAACGAAAAACTTGATGCGACTCTAAATGATTTTAAAATTAAAAACGCGCTCTATGTAGCCCAAGCAAAATTGTTGAAGCATTACCGAACATTGAACTGGGTCTTTTGCATAATTCTAATTCTTGATCCTAGGCATAAAATTGAAGTCTTCGATTTTACAGAATGAGGAAAAAGCATGAAAGCACGGTCTATTAAGAAGTTCAGAGAAATATACAGAATGGATTATTACGTTGTACCTTCTCAAGAACATGTTCAAATTGGAGTTTCTGATCAACAACTTCCAGAAGGAGAATCAAGTGACGAAGAGATTGATTTACACCAACATTACAGGAAATATTCTTCAGAAAAGAAGCAACAAGGAGCTCTACGTGAACGGAACAAGCCAACAGAAGACTGGAGAAAAGAATTTAGTGAATATGTTGTGGGAAAACCTAGGATAAACCGGTCGTTCCGCAGATTGCCCGAGCGATGCTGGGCAATGTATGAAACACTTCTTTACTTCGTTATATTTGAACCCATTTCCAGTATTTTCAAAAATCACTTTGTTACAGTTGGCCTTTTATTGTTTTATATCCATTGCCCGACACCGCTCGGGTAATCTGCGGAATGACCGGTCCATCCTAGATTTGCCCGCACTCCGGGCTTTGCACACAACAAATGTACGAGTACAACATCAGACAGAGCTCATGAGACTGCTGACATTCTTCTCTAGTGGAAAAATCATCAAAAGATTGATCCCAATCTAGCACGTATGGCTCGCGACTTCCTCAGCATTCAAGCCACATCTGTGCCTGTGGAACGCCTCTTTTCTCGCTCTTTCTTAATAATGCGAAAACATCGAAACAGACTAAAGGAAGACGTGGCTCGCGAACTTTTATGTATAAATGACTGGACGGCAAGGAAGAATTATTCTATTTTCAAGTGGATTGAATCTGAATAATATTGTTATTCCATAATAAAATTATGTATATATTTAGCAAGTAATATTGTAAGTATGTTCCAATCGTCAACCATTTGTTAATAATTTGTAATAATAAAAAAAAATATCAAAAACTCTCAATTATCCTGTTTTTAATTTACAATTCAAAGAAAACAAAATATTCAACATCAAATATTGCCAATATTTCAATAGTTTAACCAATAAAAATATTTTAAAAACAAACTTTTTTTTCATGGAAGATATCAACTCTAAAAGAATACCAATCATCAAAATCTTTTTGCATTTCCTTAATTTAAAGAAAAATTTGAATAAGTTTCTTTGGTCTATAATGTGAGTCATTTTATGAAACGAAATTATATATTTTTCAAATATTGCTCATGTACTCGTATGAACGTAAAAGTTGCTGTTACCCTGGAAAAAAAAACATTTCTATGTCTATTATCCAATTCTCCACTTACATTCACTCACATATACGAGTAGTAATATTTTTTATTTTTGAAACGGGCTTCTCGGTTCCTCGGTCGCATCCATCGATTTGACGAGAAGTTCGTTTCAGTGAGACAAACTGAGATGGCAACTCGGTTGTCAAGGCGATAACGAAAAATATTTTCGTTCGTTTCTCGGATCGTGTCGCTCGAATGAATCACTACAGACAATTATTAAAGGTAGTTTTGAAAAATTAAAAATTAATTCTCGGGGCAAGTCTGCTGTCCACTTGAAAAACCTAGTAAGCGACATTTGCATCAGTCACCTGTTTCAATGGAATAACCATGATAAACAAGTGACTAATCCAAATATCGCTTAAAGGGCAACCTTGAGGAAAGCCCATATTGGATATTATGGATTAGCATGTCGTTTCCATAAGGAGTGATGCCTGGATTGTCCCCATGGGCCCCTCATGGCCTGAGGGCCTCTTGTGGGGGCCAACTTCATTTTTCCTCACGGGTAGATATAGTCAAAAAGCACTTTAAGTGACCCACTTCTTCTTAACGATATTAGGTATAGCGATAATGACATTAAATAATTTTTTACCCTGTCTAGACAACCTTGAGAATTTGAAAAATCGTAAAAAATCGACTTTTTGCTATTTTGTTAAAGTTCCATCAATTATCTCGACTTTTTGACCATGTAATATATGATATATGTTATCGGGAATGTATTTTTGATATATTGCAAAAATAATATATCAAGAAGGTTGACATTAAAATAATTTTTATTGACTTTGAATTACAAGAAAATATCTAAAAGTGATATATTGTTTTTATTTCAAGATAAAATGGATTTTGATTTTATAAATTCTGAATAAAGTGAAAAGGACTTCCAGTTGTATAAATTTGTGTCTGTTTTGTGAGTAATCTATTTCTTTTTTTAAATCTGCCCGCTGCGCAAGCACATTGTCTCATACAAAAATTTTGTGGTACGATGCGGAGATAGACATTTTTTTAAAAATGGAACTTTATGAAAGTATTTTTGATTCCCAAAAGAAAGTTTTCATCCCTTTTAGAACTACGAATGAAGAACATTTATTTTCCGATACGCTCTGGCAAACACCTAATTCAAAGATTTTACCAACTTTCACGCGTTTATTTTTCAATATCTGTCAGTGTTTTTATAATATTCCGCACGCGTAGTCGACATTTTTCCTATCGAAAGTTCCGGTTTACAATTGAAATTCTTATTCGTAAGGTTTTTAATGCGAACGAACAAGTTCTTTTGTTTTTTCATATTTCTTTTGTTTGTTCATTCTTTTTTCATAATTGTTGAGGTTGCATGTTCATTTGATACAAAAAATGTCATATTGTTTATAACCATGGAAATTGTTATTAATAATCAATGTTTTTCAGTTAAGCCTCTCCATTAATGTATTTAGAGGCAGACTCGCGTGAAAAAACCAAACATTTGGAGCAAAAGTGACCAAATTTTGCTTTTGTTTATCCAGTTTGCTTATAAAAACTGACCATTGTTAATACTCCTCAATTTCTTGTAGTTTAGTCTCTTCGTTAATTAATGCATTTAGAGGTAGATTCGCGTGAAAAAAACCAAAGATTCGACGTGAAAATGATAATATTTTGCATTTGTTCATCCAATTTATTTATAAAAACAATTGTTATCATATTCTGACAGCTGATATTGAGAATTTGCAACTTCTATGAGTATATCAAATAATGAAACTGAAAAAGGGGCGACATTCGCAGAAAACTGAGATTCAATTAATTTTTTAATGATAATTGTTTATAACAATAATAATTTTATATATTTCATGCATGTTTACCCTTCAATGTTGCGCTAGAGTGAAAATATAGCAATGTCAGTCCAACATTTTTTTTTATCAAACAACTCCGTTGTTTATTTGTTGACTTAATTTGTTGATAACAATTGAGTTGATTATTGTGCAAATTACTCATATCCTGGGATTGCTCCCGCATGGACTTAAGTCATTTTATGATATTTGACAATCGTTCTTGAAGAGAAAAAAAAAACAAAAACGGCAAAATTGCCTTTTTTACCACAATTTTCATTAAATAAATAATTACAAACACAGCCAAATTAAAAAAATCTTTCTTAC
>JAUMHM010000083.1:14335317-14350542 GCA_032362435.1 Melikaiella ostensackeni
GCAGAATCAGCTATAATCATTCCACCAATGACCTTCTGCTGTGATAATTTGCACTACAACAACAATCGTGTATTATTTTAATAAATTTAATGAACAAAGGTATTGTTTGGCAATTTTTCAACAGATAAGCTTCGTTTTTTCAACAGAATCAATCACTAGTATGTCGCCAATGTGTCTTGTTGTTTGACTTTACACTTGGGCATCAATTGTTTATTGTTTAAACAAATTTAGTTAACAAATTAATCATTTGAACATTTCTCAATATAGAAATTTTGTTTTTTCAGCAGAATCAACTACAAAAATCTCAGAGATAGTCTATTGCTATGATGAATCGCAGTTAAACAATATTTGTACATTATTTAAACAACTTTCATAAACAAATGCATTGCTTGGCTGTTTTACAATAAATTAGTTTCGTTTTTTTGACAGAATCAACTATAAATATGTCCCCGATGGCCTTTGGTAATGACAATTTGCAGTTAGACAATAAATGTATATTGTTTAATCAAATTTAATGCATGAATATATTGTTTGGCAATTTTTCAATAGATGAACTTCGTTTTTTCAGTAGAGCCAACTGCTAAGATGTTGACAATATCTTTTGCAGTTATATGTACTTTGCATTTTGAGTAAATCTGTGTATTTTTTAAATGAATTTAATAGATAATCTCTGAGATGTTTGTAGTTGATTCTGCTGAAAAAAATTATATATTAAAAATTGCTCAAATAATCAATTTGTTACCTAAATTTATTTAAACAATAAGCAATTGATGCCTAAGTGTAAAATATAACAGCTAGATACATTGGCAACATACTATTTATTGATTCTGTTGAAAAAACGGAATGTATCTACTCAAAAGTGGCCAAATAATGCATTTGTTCATTAAACTTGTTTAAATAATATACAATTATTATTGCAGTGCAAACTATCACAGCAGAAGGTCATTGATGAAATATTTATTGCTAATTCTGTTGAAAAAGCTAAATCTTTCTCATTAAAAGTGCCTTAATTTCGTATTTGTTTATTAAATTGTTATAAACAATTAGGAATTGATATTTAACTTCTTCCAATTTTAAGTTACCATTATTTTATTTCCATTTTCTCCTGAAAATGTTGGTTTTGTGCATTTAAATGTGGAAAATAAAGAAGATATAACTTTTGTTCAATAATTTGTTTATAACAATTAAAATTTTTGTTTTGTCGAATTAATACAGCTGGATATCATTTTTGACGAGTTTTTGCTTCGACGTGGACCATTTTCGGTAAAATAATATATTTTTTTTTGTCTAAATGGCAGTCTTGAAAAGTCAAAAAAGATTTTTTTATTTTGTTTAATAAATAAAAAATGTTTGAGAAAATTTTTCAAATAAGCCTTCCATTGTAACGATGCGAAATTCAATATACTTTAATTTTAAAAGAAACGTCCAAATCCGATGAGTAGTTTAGTCCGAAAATATATTTGTCCACAGACACTTGTTTTGCCCTACTGTGCGCAAGAGAGCTAAAGTGTCGGATCGTGCTAGCGACAGCTCTCGTAGTTTTGATGTTTTCCTTTACTAAAATAAGTATTTTCGTTTTAGTGTTCATTCACACGTACTCCGGTTATTCTGTTTAACTTTCTAGCAGCATCAATGACAGTTTTGATAATAGCCCTGTGTGATAATTTAACCCTGAAATGGGCCTTATTCGTTGAGTAGCTGTACCTCATACATACCTCATACGTCACACTCTTCTTTAGTGAGAGAAACTTTCCTGCAGCCGTGTCTCCCGACAGTATCAATGGAAATTAAGGCAAACTTAAACAGAACTAAAGTTCCAAATGCGCACAGGAATTTGAGGATTCGCAAGAGCATTATCAGTGTGAATTATGTCATCTTTGGTTCCACGTCAGATGCGCGAATTCTTCAAGATCTTTTAGCATGTGTAAGAAAATCTGGATCGACACTTTCGCTAAATGTTTGACCAATGATTCGGATTCAGGGCGCACTACAAGATCTTAGAGTGAATCTGATAGTATTGTGAATCGTAGAGTGTCCTCTTCCACAAAATCTCAGAACAGTTCAACTAGGTCAGTCTCTAGCAACTAGAGATCTTCTTCTTAAAGAACAGGTGTCCAACCTCAAATCTTCGAAGACACCTTTTTTTGTGCTACCTTCACCACCTCCTGATGTCGATCCGATGGCGTATGCGGACATATGTCAATATCTTAAGGGGCCACTCGATGCCATCGTCAACATGTTTGGATCGATTACTGACAATTTGGGAGAATGCAGAGTCGACAGCCTGCGTAGTGAGATTGCTTCCTGTTAACAAAAAATCGACGTGCTAAATGAGCAGACTACCAACCTCTCATCTCTTTCAACAAAGTTTTAAGGTCAATATGATGACTTGCACTCTCGACTGAAGGCCCTGGAGGAAAGATTAAATAAAGGCCAGTAAACCCCTGTCAACGCCTCTACAAAGGAAAATAGTGAGCTGATTGCTAAACTTGACTCATGCACACGTAAAGAAAGAAAGCTTGAAGAACGGGAGAGAAATCTGGAAATGGTTATTACATGCCTTCCTGTCAAACCTGGAGAAGATCTACTGACTTTTTCAAAGTAATTGCTAATACTCTAAGTTTCTCAATCAACTCCCCTGATATAATAAATGTTTTCCGAACTGATCATGGGACTCCAGAGAGGTGTACATCAGCGCTTGTTCGATTTGCGAGTAGAATTGTACGCAACCAGAATTTCTCAGTCAAGAGATCTCTTGAAGCCCTCAAGGCAAGTGTGACTGACTCAACTTTTGGAGATTCTATGGTGTACCTTCACTACAAACACCCACCCGAGACTTACTCTCTCTACAAGGAAACTCGCGCTTGGCTCAATTAGTCTAATGTATCAGCTAAAAATGTCTTCATCATCAAGCTCCAGTAATTCTATTGTAACTACTAACATTAATTTTACTTCAGGCAAATTTTTCACCATCTGTCCATGGATTTCGTTTTTTTCTGTCAAATAATTACTATGGCATAATTGCGGTTCCTGAAATCTGGTTGAATGAATATATCAACAACTCGGTAGTAGACATTCCTGGTTTTAATCTTCTCCGATGTGATAGAAAGGGAAGGCAAGATGCAGGTGTCAGTATGTATATACGCCGAAACCTAATGGGTCGTGTTCTCCAAACCTCGTCAGAAACTAACCCGGATCTTATTATTTTTTCTCGACCTGAATTTATGATTTTAGAGATTATTGCACCTAACGCTCCTAAGATCATGTGTTGCGTTGTGTATTGCCCCCCAAATGCGGAATCTATTACTGATTTCGAAGCAGCATTCACTCTTCATTCTCCGGCATTTACTAACATCATTATCCTGGGGCATTCCAGTGCAGATCTTCGTAAACCATCTTATTATTCGGGTATAATAAAACAATTTCTATATTTGAATAGTTTATCGTTCATTCCTTTCTCCCCCACACTCCATACCACCACCTTTTATACCTGGTTAGATTTTTGCGCAGCGACCTTTCTCATCTCACCATGACCTTATAGAAATTAAGTACCGATATAAGTCGCCTAAATAGATGTCTAGACTTTTCTACTATTGTGACTTCCACAACCTAAATGTGGAGGATTTTTCATAGTACTTGGAATCACATTATTGGGCTGGACTATCCTCATCCTCTCTTGATGAGAGGCTGAGTTTTTTGAATATGTTTGTCTTGGAGTCCAATCAAAAATTCTCAACACTCCGCGCATACAAACCTGAGAACCTTCCAGAACCATGGATTACCCCTATGATCAGATTTAGAATAAAGAAGATAGGCTCTACAATGCAGCTAAGCGTAATAATTCTCTGTATTTGATGTCACAATTTCGTTCATTGAGAAGCTCGATAAAAATTGAAATTCATAATATCAGATTTGTATGTAATACAGCTAGACTATCAAACATCACTGATCCTCAGCACCTCTGGAACGAATTTCGTGGATTGGGTCTCATCAATCCTAAAAATACCTCAATACTTACATCAATCTCTGCTGGCGAATTTAACTCCTATTTGAATTCAGTATTGAATATTTCTACTGATTATGATCGAACTGCTCTCCCTAAATTTTATATTTTGGAAAATAATACGACTTTATTGTTCTCTTTATCTGAGGTGACACCTTTTAATGTGCTTAAGACAATTCAATCATGCGAGAACGACTCTAAAGGTGCGGATGGACTTCCAATTAGCTACTTTAAGAGAGGTATTGAGGTGTTAATTTCTCACTTCATTGAGATCTTCAATCTATCAGTCACATCCTCTACTTTTCCCGATCCCTGGAAAAGAACAATCATCCGACCCATACCTGAAGTAAAAAATCCAGTTTCTCCCTGCGATTATATACCCGTTTCCTTACTATACCTGTATGCTTTGTCCAAAGTACGTGAAAAAATAGTACACAAACAGTTTATCAATTTTCTCGATATTAATAAACTTCTCGATTTACTATACACCAAACAGGCTTTAGAAAAGGTCATAGTAACTGTGTTACTCAAATTAACAAATGATATTAAACAAGCTAATGATTCTCTTAAAAGAACTTCATTGGTCCTCTTCGAGGACCAATAAGTAAATAGTAAGGCTTTTGACTTAGTAGATCATGGTATTCTTCTTCGCAAGTTGAAGGAAATTGGTTGCTCTCATTCAGCCCAACCTTGGTTAAATTCCTATCTTCCAAATAGACAACAAGTGGTTATAAAATCTGATAAATATGAAAGATCAAACTGGCTTCCAGTAAATTCAGGAGTCCCTCAAGGATCCGTACTAGGGCCCCTACTGTTCTTAATTTTCTTAACTGATCTAAAGCTTTTCCAGGCGATTAACACTATGAATGAGGTAACTACCCAGCTTGTCACATAGGTTAATGAGAATAAGTTAATGATAAATGACACCAAATCAAAAATCATGATCCTAGGTAACGCTATGTTTCTCAATAATATCGATCTGAATTCTCTCCTATCACTAATGCTAAATGACAGAGTACTACAATATACTAAATATATAAAATATATAAATAGATCATAGTCTGGGTGTTATCCTGAATCCTACTCTAAATTAGAAAAAGCACATGTATTGAATAGTTAATAAAATACATAGGGCATTATAACCTTTTAAAGTCAGAAAATTTCTGGACAAGCCACTGCGCATAAAATTGATTTCTGCTCCTATCTTTCCGTTGCTATGCTATTGTTGCTTATTGTATGATGATATTTCACTTGAGCGTGATATTGCAACAAGCGGCGCAAGTACTTCATGGCAACAAATCTATATAGTGTTCTATCAACGAGTAAATCTTCCTATCTTAGAGAGATGTTTACCTATGTAGATGATGTTAGGCTTCGAACTAAAAGGCGAGATGGAAATCTACTTTACATTAATCTTTCTAGGACTTCTATGTACAATAACTCCTTCTATATATCTTCCGCTTTATTCTGGAATTCTCTTTCTGAAAATATTTGTCATGTGGAGAATTTGTCAACTTTTAAAACTATTTTTTTGTAAAACAAAGATACGAGTCAAAAGAAGCAAGGATCAAATAAAAGCTGAAGAGGACAGAAAAATGCAAAATGATTTTTAAGGAAATGAAAAATTGTTTTGGAAATGGGTTAAGAAGATTAGGAAAGGAAGTACTAGCAGTGAGTTAGTCGGAAATAAGAATGCTGATGATGAAATGGTATGAGATACGGACTAAGACTAAGGGAAAGACTGTATGAAGGACTTTTTCAAGAAATTGTATGGATGTTAAGCTATGGAGCATAACAAGTTGGTGATAAGGTGACTGTTCTGATTGTATAGAGCGATTAGCCTACTAAGAACAGTGGGCAAAATATACCCCAAAATACTTATTGATACGGTCATGGGAATATCTGAAGAAAGGATCTGGAAAGTCGAATGTGGATTTATGTCAGGAAGATCATGTGCGGATCAGATATTTAGCTTGAGACAGATCATAGAACAAACACTAAAAAAAGAAGGAATTATTTCAGGGCTAATTCAGGTATTAAAATAAGACTCAGAACAAAATAGTTTCAAATGGTACTAAAATCAAACCATTGGTAGGATTCAAGCGTCATATGTTTTACATTAAAAACAGCAGAATGAAGTTATCTTATTCAAAAACAGGACACGCAAAAAATGACACCGTAAAAAAGAGATCTCCAGTTTTTACAGTGAAGTTTGAGAGTAAACAAAAAAGTTTTCTGTGCATTTGTTGATCTGGGAAAAGATTTTGATAAGGTGGATCGAACTAAACTTTGGGAAGTTCTGCAAGAGTACGAGTATAGAGTAAATGGTTGGCTACTAATAGTAATTAAACCAATATATAATGGTAGTAAAGCGAGTGTAAGAGTAAATGGACAACTGAGCGATTTGTTCGATATCAAGCAGTGTTAGGCAAAGCTGTATTATGTCCTCCTGGATGTTCAATACATACATGGATAAATGTCTAAGAATGGCTCTCTTAGGCGAAGGAGGTGTTGATCTCGGAACAGTAAAAGTGCGTGGACTGGTGTTGGCAGATGAAAAGTTTGTTACGGCAGAATCAGTCGACGATTTGCAGAGAATGATGAGCAGACTGGATAGCAGCATGAAGAGCATGGGTTTTAAGATTAATGTGTATGAGACAAAAATTATTGTGTTTGAAAGAAGGGATGAAAAAACAGCATCCAACATTGTCTTAAACAAACAGAGGATAGAACAAGTTGATGATTTTATGTATCTTGGAAGTTTATTTATTGCTGACGGAAAGATACATGCAGAGATATCCAGACGTATAAACGAGGGTAGAAAGGTTATAGGCAGTGTTCGAGCCACTACTAGAAGTAAAAATGTAACGAATACAGCTGAAATTGCAATATGTAATTCTGTGCTAGCACCCACTGTGCTGTATGATTGCGAGACCTGGACGTATAAAAAAAAAGGATTGGAGTAAAATGAACTCGGTTGGCATACGATTCCTGAGGAATATGTACAGTAAAACGCTAATGGACAAAGTCAGTGTTGAGTGGATTCTCAAAGAATGTGGTGCAGAAGAATAAGTAATTGACAAGTGTGAAAGAAATTTGCTGAAATGGTTTGGTCATGTTGAGAGAATGAACGAAGGACGTTTAACGAAGCAAGTGTATTTAGGTAAGGTGAATGGTAGTGTATTCAGAGTTAGACTGAAGAAAGAATGGTTGGAATGTGTGAATGATACTGTAAAGCGAAGAGACATAAAGAGCCGTAGAAAAGCAAAAGGTTGTGTGAAAAGGTGTATGGATGTAAGGGAAGTAAAAGATGTATGCAAAGATAGGGATGTATGGAGAACAATTGTTTATAAGAAGAAGAGTGGCGCCTGAAACGAAAGATTTTAGATACTAATGGATCCTCGTGGAGAGCTTTGCTTCTTAGTGGATGTGGTTGGGATAAAGAGTATGGATCTTCCTATGGGTTTATCAGTCAGTTTGATTATTTATGTGTGTGTATGTGTGCATGTGTATCAAAATTCCAGTACAAATAGTCCCTTTTCCAGGTCCGGCTATTGGTACAGAAATTTAGGTACGCGTAGTCACGGCCTTTATTTTAGGAAAAAATGGCAAGAAACAATAATAAATTGTTTAAAGAGCGATTCTTGCTGATGTTTATTGATTATTATCGCTCGGTGATTTCGAAGTAATATATTCTTCATGATGAAATATTATCAAATTAATATTTCTCTATGTAATTTTTATATTATTTTCCAAACTTGAAGCATTCGAATTTGGCTTTCAATTAAAAGTGTTTCTATACTTGATTTAAATTTAATATAATTCTGATTTATTCATTTTCATCAATTTGAGGGTTCTTAGTTTTTGTGATTGTGAAATTAAAATGCTTTCAAAGCTGACAAATTTTAATTCCATGGCTTTTATATTCATATACTTACTAAATTTAACCCTTTCCAATTCTTGTGAAATGTCTATTATAGAAAAATTGAGTATACATATAATTTGTTATTTTTTAGTTTGAAATCTATATCTATATTTCAAGATATTTTAATCTTGAAAAGAAGCAAAAAATTATTAATGAGAGAGCAAAATAGCAGGTCAAAAATTATTGAAAATTTTAATGGTTGATTTTAATTTTTTACAGGCTCTTTTATATGAAACCTTCAAATGGGTAAGAGAGAAATAAAAAAGACTAACATCTTTGATGAAGAGGCGAAGACAACAGAGTAAAGTGTCAAAAAGAGGCTAACGATGTCATCGGATAAAGCGCCGGTGGTCACTTTGGTCAGAAAAATATATAAGCGATTATCTCGTATATGAAAATCTTGTTAAATTCAAATACGTCTCGTTTCTACATGAATCTCAAAAAAGATCTAAGCGATGTAAGTACAGACTTTATTATTTACCAAAATATTTTAAATTCTGTAAAAAATAAAAATTCAATCATTGATATAAGTCCTGTTTTTGAATTTAGACGTTTTCAAACTCAAAACTATTCATATTTGATGTTATATTTGTTGAATAGATATCTATAAGTAGTTATATTTGAGGTTAGTTCTTTTTTGTCAACTGGTATTATAAAAATATTTAAATATTGATTTTGAAGCTGTGGAAAAAATGGACAAAAGAGAATTAACATTAAATGTTAAATGTACAGAATGTTCGAAAAATTAGGATCTTACAAGACTAGGAATTACGACGGAATTCGCTCGTAGGAGATTGTGAAAAATGAATCGCGTACTCTCCGCAGCTTAGTGGACAACATCGCCAGACCGGCAATCTGAAGACCTGGGTTCGAATCTCAGCGGAGCTAGAGAGATATTTTTTCACAACTTCAAAATCAATATTTGAATATTGATGAAAGGCCAGTGGAGAAAAAAGAACTAACATTAAATATCCAATCTATTCAATTTAGAACCCTTTGCATTCTGAAGTTGTAAATTTGATATAAATCATGAAGAAGTAATTATTAAAATATTAACAATTGAAAGTAGCAGAATTTTTTTTTTTCATTTGTTACGTCGATTTTTTCTGGTTTTATTATTTATTTATAGTGAAATTCTTCACCAGTCATCTCCTGCAGACTTGATTATAATTCATCATGTGTTTGAAATGAGAAATAGAAGGTGATTAACAAACTCAGAGCAATAAATTTACTTTTGTCTCAATCAGACTCTATTGTGGTAAATATTAGGGTATGAAGCAACCACTAGTTCTATAGAATCGTGTATGGCTTTAATGGTTCGTAACATTAGCTTGTGAGCTGCGACCTGGCCAGATAACTAGGTAATTAATTTATTGTCAGTGAAATTTCAGATCTACCAACCTTGATTAGCGTTAAGTGCTAAGTGAACTATTTGGTATACACAAAGTGAGTTTAGATCAGCCAACATTTATGAAACGTTCCCCGTGATTATCGATTTTTACCAGTGAAACCCAGGATATATTGAATATCCTTTACCTCATCAGAGGTAGCTATATAATCCGATTTAAAATATTAATTGAAATTAAATTTCGAATCGGAACATTATTAATACCAGAATATCAAACGCTCAAAACGTGTGAAGCATGTGAATGCGGCTTTTGAATATGCTTTTCAACAATCCTTTACTTCATCAAAGATAAATTTAATTATTTTATTCTAAGAGTTAGAAAATTTGTATTATTTCTATAATTTGTATTATTGCTTCCACATAGAGGAAGCTTTGTAACGATGAAAATTTCCGAACTTCATTTTTAGACATGTCTGGACATAATTCGACCTCAAGAGTCCGGAAATGAGATTTTAAAAAATGTCCGTGTATGTGTGTATGTCAACAATACTCTTTGTATGATAACTCGAAAACCAGTCAAGCTAGGGTCATGAAATTAGAGAGATTGTTGTCCTGAATAATGCCTATTATTTATTAAGTTCAGAGCTGGATCGGATAAAAATATTTTTTTTTTCGATTTTATATTTTTCTCAAAAATCGTTTTCGATCCGAATTTTTCTGCAATTTCGATTATATTAAGGAAGAAAAACTTTATACGTAGATTTTAATGAAATACATCATTTTTTAACCAAAGAAATCGCGGATCTAGCTGTATTTAAAGTGCCATAGCTAGCACCATAATTAAATTTTGTTGTTAAAAAAGATATTATTATGCCTGAACTTGAATTGAATATGCCGTAGCCCTTATTTTTCGTAAATGAACTACATTCCTTCAGAGGTCCATTGTACTGCTTCAGGGTAGCGTCAGAAATAGAATTTGAAAAGAAAACTATCAATTACTCAGGTATAACTTTATTCAGGAAGGCTTTTCCGATAATCTCGCTGCCACTAACGTAAGCTTTTTAGCCAGAGGATGTTTTAATTTTCTGCAAGGAGAAATTAGTAGGGTATTAGATGGTTCAAAAAATAACACTGGCTCTTGGATAAGTGAACTGAACAAAGGATACCACGGTTGCGTAGGTCACTGTGGCACTACAATGGTTCCACGTGCTTTGTCATGTACTATTTTTCTTAATACTGGCAAAATTAGTGCGAAAAGTTAAAAAGCATGAAATTGTTCAGTTTTCCATGAAATTGTAAATGCATCGACCATTTCTGCTTCAGGATCTTGAAAACGAGAACAAAATCTTTTACATTTAGCGTTTAACCGTGATGCAAATAGATCATTACTATGCGAACCGAAAGATCGAGTGACTCCTTTATATGCTAAGTCAGCCAACTCTCATTCCGTATCTGTATTATCAATTCATGATGCTTTATCCGCCTTATTATTATTTTTTAATGCTATGTATGATGCTACTATCCATAATTTCTGACTTTCGCACCATTGTCAAACTTGACGCTCTAGTTCGCTTAACTTGGGGATTTGTATTCCACCAGTTTTATTCATATACGCTAAGGCGGTTGCATTGTCAATTCGTAGTAGAATTTCGCAATTATACATTTCACTTGCAAAACTCTTTATCGCAAAAAAGGCCGCCAGAAGCCCCAAGTAATTAATATGAGAAAGTATTTCAAGTTCACTCCAAAAACCGTGTGTACTTATACCATTAGAGTGAGCACCCCAACCAGTCCACCATTTTTGTGTCATAATTACTATCATTTGATAACAGGGCTAAGTATTAAGTACGTTCTAATCTTTTACAATATACCAAGCTATAAGCTAGAGCAGGACAGCGTGAATTGATAGTGCCTAATAATTGTACAAATCACGGATTTTGACTTGTGAACCAACTTTAAAAAGATTTAATAATTGTATGGTGCGTTGTTTTTTCTCATCTGTTAATTCCAGAATATATTTTTCGGAATCTAAAATTAAACTTAAATATTTGCATCTTTGAGAGGGTATCAATCAGCTCTACTTATAATTAATAAGAAAACCTAACCTTTTTAGGAGAATAATGGGTTCTTCTATGCTAAATTCGCAAGAATCGTACGTATTGACAATACATAACATATCATCAAGATGAATTATTGATAAAAAACTTTTTACTCTGAGTGCGTTCACTACGAGTTTCATAATAAATAATGGCTGAATACATAATGGCTGGTACATAGGCCAAATGGTAAGCAAGTAAATTGATATAAAAAACCTTCGAATCTGAATCTTAAATATATTCTGTTACTTTCATGTTCAGGGACGAAGAGAAACGCATCCTGTAAATCTAATGATGCCATAAATGCACCCGGAGTAATTAAGGTTTTGGCGGTATGAATGTCCTTCATCTCAAAGTGGATAGGATCAATAAATTCATTTAATTCATTTAAATTGAAAATGAATCTATTTGATCAATTTGGGTTTTTAACCAGGAAGTATGATGACAAAAATTGACCTTCACGATCTTCGCATATTTCGATAGCTTTTTTAGCTAAGAAATTGTGAATTTCATCGCGAAACATTTTGATATCTTAAAGCGAATGATTGATTTCCCTTGGTTGATATTTTTGTTGAAGGATATCTATAAATGGAATTTTATTTCCTTGTACATAATCCAAAATATTATTGTCTTGAGTTATACTTTTCCAAGCATTATAAAAATATTTGAGCCTACCAGCCACGATGTCTATGTACCTCCGCTACTTCTTGCTCGATGGCTGGGTCTTCGGTTGGAATGCTGGACGTCTCGAGTTCTGGAGCATTCGATTCTGATTTTTGTTGTGCGGTTTGAATCTCAAATTGGATTGGGGCTTCCAGTTCACCCTCTGATAACCCCTCATTTGGCGGGATTTCGCATATGATCATCTCCAGTTTATCTGGTTTGTAAACTTATGGGACGACGTATTTTATGTTGGTTTTGCTGGTATTTTTATGGTTGCACATGCTTTTTCAATCTTCTTCTTTAACCTGTTTTGCAAATTTTGTGCCATACAACCATTCATCAGAAATTGTTGCATCGAAAGTGGACTTAAGAGATTTGTCCATTATCGGAGTGGTGAAAGATTTTGTAAAAACAGATTGTTGATGAAAAATATCAGATGATAATTGCCCAGCGTCATCAATGTGTTCCATGAGTTTCATGTGATCTACTCCCTCTTTTGGTTCCACAAGAAGCATCGACATTGCAGCACAATGCAAAAAAAACATTGCAGGCAATTTCTAAGTTGATTTTTGGTGCCTCAGTATACAGGTATAAATCACCCTTTTTAGAGTATATTTATTTCAGGTGCTGGGTTGATAGAGATCTTTGAATTACACTGTAAAAAGAAGGAATTATTTCAGGGCTCATTTCAGATATTAAAATAAGACTCAGAACAAAACAGTCTCGAGTGGACACGCAAAAAATGATACCGTAAAAAAAGAGATCTCCAGTTTTTACATTGTTTCATCTTCTAACTTGCCTCGTTTAAATCCGTGATGGTCAAATTATCATTATTTTCATCGATCACTGTAGCTTGATCTCGTTGAACAATTTTATTTTTAGGATATTGTCGATCATTTTTATTTTCGGTATCTTGTTCATAATTTTCATTTATAGGATCTTCTGGATCGTCAAGTTTTGGATTTTGGCCTGAAATGAATATAGGTACAATACGTAATGTATAATATGAAAAAGGGAAAACATTTCCATTTGCATTATATAATCTAGAGCTTATTGCTCAATCATGACATTACATTCGTGTGGAACTGCGTCATGGGATATGTACATGATTTTTCGTATGGAAAAAACGTCATACATATATTCCATACATGGCTCGTGTAGAACCTCATGTATATGTATGACATGCAGAGTTCGTGTGGAACCTAATGTATTATGTATATTTTTATATTTCATTCTACCTTTTTCAGGTTATTTTTGTATGACATCTATCAACAGAGCAGAGAGATTTTCCAAACATTTTTCCAATTTGTGCATCCTCTCCTTAAGTTTTTTTACTATACAAATGACGCTCAGAAGATCTACTTCTGGAACGGCTCTTTTTTCCATGTTTTCTCATCGTAAATTTTTAGATCTTTTATAATAAATACTAGGATAGACAAAATTTACGTTTGGAGTTTCAATTCACAACGAAAACAATGAAGGATATATGTGATCACGGTAACGCACAGATGCAATACCGCGTAAATATTTTCAAATTTAAAGTCTTAACGTTGTGTAGTTTCAGTATAACAAGGTCACTACCTGCATGTAATCTCGAGAACGAGGCGCTTAATATAATTATCATAAAAACGTGACAAATATAATTGTGTGACAAATATAATTGTAAAGAACATTTAAAGGAGTAATTGTTTGGGTAACAATTGATAACAATATTTTTAGAAAAGAAATAGATAAATAGGAGAGTTCTTATGGCAGCGTTTGATATTTAAAAATTTTATATTGGAAATGTTCAAAATTAAATGTTTGAATTCAAATAATTTTAATTTATTTCTTTTCAATTAACTAGCTTTGAAATTTTTAAATTGAACAATCTAAAACTTCAACTATTAAGTAAAATTTTGTTACGTTAAAAACCCGAACATTGAAATTTTTTTAACTTTTTTTTTAAATTTCATATCTTTGTTTCTAATTAACCGATTTAACTTTTCAAGGTCAAAATTTTTGGGGTGCAGTTTCAAAACGCGCTTACTTCCGATTAATTTAAAACTCCCTATACGCATGTATTTTGATCCGTTAATTACGAATATAATATTGAAAATACCCGCAAATATCGCTTTCAAGGTCAAACCTGTGTAGAATTGCCTGAAATAGGACCTGCGGCACTCCTGTGACTGGTCACAAAAATGATTCAAGTCACACACCTACTCCTTTCCAATGTTGCATGGGGGAGGCACCCCTGTAACAAGTGACAGAAATAACTGAAGTCGCACATTTACCCCATTTTTAATGTAGCTTGGGAGAGGCACCTTTGTGGCTGGTCACAGAAATAATTTAAGTCACACCCCTAACCCTTTCTAACATCTCGTGGAGGGCGAGCAGGTTTCCCTGTGACTGGCCGCAGAAAATATTTAAGTCACACTTTTTTCGAATGTGTCAAGAGGGAATGGGGGTGCCAGAAAGGCACTCCCATGACTGGTCACAGAAATAGTTTAGGTCGCACCGCTACCGATTGTGCAGTATTTCTATGATTTTTAATATTCATCGTCCATTTTCTCAAAAACCGTCAGTCATAGAGTAGAAATGTATGGAACTTGAAATGTGAGTTTTAAAAAAATGTACGACTTTCATTTGAAGCTTTTTTTGCAAATTTGTAGTGTTTATTGAACTAAGTGAAAATAACCTGAAATTTTTATAGTTTTATCAAGGTTTGACCTTAAGAATGGCATTTTCGGGTAATTTCATGGTCATTTTCGTAATAAGCGCGTCAAAATATGTAATAGTACATGGGTACAGGAAGCTGGATATTCATTGTAGGTAAGCGCTTTTCGGAAGTTTATCCAATTTTTGTAATAAGACGTAGTTTTAGATGCAAAAACATCCGAAAAGAGAAAAACATTTTTTGAATTTTTTTTTGAAAATCCAAATTCAAAAATCGCGTTTTTAAAAATATAGTAGGTCATTTTTAAATTTCTTATCTTTCTTTTAGATGAAAGTCTATATGTGTTTTACATGTTCTGTAAGTTGCATAGTGGGACAACTAGTGGTTTATGAGAAAAAAATTCACATCCAACGTTCGGCACGTTCCAAAATGAGAGAGAATATCACATCAAAAAACATAAATTGAAAATGGTGGATCCAATATGGCGACAAAACATCTTTTATAAATTATACGAATTGTATAAAGCTTTTT
>JAUMHM010000083.1:14357070-14372432 GCA_032362435.1 Melikaiella ostensackeni
TTCTTCGAGAAATTTTTTTTACAAATTTCCACCCAAATGATGTATACAAACGTAAGTTACTGTTACCTTTTGCATTTTCCAAAGTTTTAGAGCTATATTTTATTTACAAAAAGAGTAAATCGTTCCTAAAATGAAGATTAAAAATCGAGCATTAGTTTGGTCACGTGACTCCTGTTAGACATGCCCTTAAGAAGATTAGGAAAGCAAGTACTAGCACTGAGTTAGTTTGAATTAAAAATGCTGATGATGAAATGGTATGGGGTTCGGGCAAAGTGAAACAACGTATGAGTGATATTTTCAAAAAATCGTATGAAGGTCAAGCTATGGAGCATAACACCGTGACACAGAAGAGGATACGTTGGACAATTCCGTTGTAGATGACGTATCACCCCTGAAATGCTTAAGAGCGGTGGCGGATATATGTTTATATGGCTGAGTGAAGTTATGAATAAGTGTGCTGTGAACGGTCAAGTTCCAAATGATTGGAAAAAGGTGTATGTGCCAAATTTCGGAAATTGGTTTAATTGGCTGAAAGTAATTGTTTTGACCTAACTCATGTGTCTGTAGAAGATTGTGGTTCAGTTTGACTTTGAAGTGGGTCAAAATCCATGTTTGGTAACTTAAAAAAATAGTTATTACTTGTTTTCGCCTGTTCTTTTCACGATTCAATGGAGCTAAGGTAATAGCTTGAAAGTACTTTTTTTTTTAATTGAAAGAAGAAAAAATAATCCAACTCTTCGTGTGTCAACATTTTCGTTTCTGGGAACACGTCGCACAGTGGGACAAAACTGAATTTTCTTGGACAAATCAGTCTACAGGCCACAATTTTTATCCGATTTGAACACTTTTTTTTCTTTTTTTAGAATTGAAGCTGATTAAATTCTGTGGAGACCTCTTAAGGCTGATTTTTCAATTATTGTTTTTACAAAAAACTATGTAAAGAAAAAGAGTGAGAAAAAAGGCATTTTTAATAAAATCATTTTTTTAAGATGTAAAAAACAAATTGTGTAGACCTAGAATCGATAAAAAAACGCATATGCACCAAATGAACATAAATAAATAATGTCATAATACACGCAACTCCATATTTAAGTCATCTGGATTTAAGTCCTTCCTAGAATTTCAGCCGGCTCGTTTTCGTTGATGAGAGGGGGTCCAACGTAGAGAGAGGCGCAGTGAGCGCAGCGGAGTTGAGCATTTCCGTAGCCACAAAGCGGGCAATTCGAACACTCGCGTGCATATTTTGCATTTATTTTTAAATACACGCGGAAGATTCTCTTTTCATTAATTGGTCTTCATTATTAAAAAAGGTCCTTCTTTTATGGTAAAAAAATTGACTATTTACGTCATAGAAATTCTTGGATGATCCTCACGGCCATTGCAGGCCGTACCCGAAACCCGACATAAATCCAGAGTTGAGTGTAATATAAATTCCTATAAACAAATTTTATATATAATTACACAAATCTGAAATTCGTGCACAGAAAACCAATTTTTCTCAACTATAATTGTTGCGATTATAAAATTTTTACATAGGCAAAAATGTATTTTTCCACTTTGATTACTGCAAAACATTCTGTAAATTTTGAATAGTTGTGAAAAATGCTATAAATTAACGACTGATATTTTTATGAACAAATGATATAAACAATTTATTAAACAATTCCTGCAGTGTGACTCGTTTGCACAGACAAAGACATCTTTTTTGACTCAAATTACTGCAATTCGTTATATACATGTGTGTGTACATGTTATCTGTAATTCTTCTGTAATTAAATGTTGACTACACATCTTCGTTTTCATCACAATGTTGTTCTTTATTTCAAACATTTATTTATTTATTTAATAATTTATAGCATTTTTCGCAACGAAATTGATGAAAAATTTTTAACATTTTTTTAGGGGTCTTATCGAAAATTTGAATTCGGATTATCAGTTCTAGAGATATCATGAAAAATCTGCACTCCTGTTTCAGAATGGACCAAAGTTCAGTAACGCATCAGCCTATATTCTTCAAAGTACTCAAAATGACTTACCCTATGGTTTTTTGAGTTGTTGATGTCGAATCTGAAGCCCAATTTTCAAAATTCAAAATGGCTAATCCAATATGGCGGATCAAACATAAAAAATTGTATAATTATCAAGAAACTTAGTGTGATAACTTAAAATTATTATCTCTGGGATTTTTTGGGTCGTTGGTAACATATCTGAAGTCAGTTTTTCAAAATTCCAAATAGCTGAGCCAATATGGCAGACCTCACGTAAGAAAAGTGTTTTTATTTTTTTGATATTGACTCAGTTATTTGACCCATTCAGAAACAGAGGTGCAGATTTTTCATGATATCTCTAGAACTGATTATCCGAATTCAATTTTTTTAATCATCGTTTATCATAAAAAAGTGAACGAATTCTGCCCTGATTTATAAATAATAAAGAATTTTCCAGATGTGGAATGACATCCTTCGGACCAAAAAAAGACCACAATGATGTTAATAAGATCATTAATTAAATGAATTTCTATAAGACGTTTCGAGAGTCAACATGCTCTCCTTATCAGGAATATTAAACAGATTTGTCAATTTTACATGTCCATTATACAAAGACCATTTCCAGTAGGAATACATAATATTAATTAACTGTATTTTGTACAAATGTAGATTTTTGTTATAATAAAGGATGGACTTTTTTTAATAATGAAGACTAATTAATGAAAAGAAAATTTTCCGCGTGTATTTAAAAATAAATGCAAAATATGCACGCGAGTGTTCGAACTTCCCGCTTTGTGGCTACGGAACTGCTGAATTCCGCTCAGCTCACAGCATCTGTCCCTCGGCCCCTTAGATCCCCTCATCAACGAATGCGAGCCGGCGGAAATTCTAGGAACGACTTGAATCCAGATGATTTAAATTCAGAGTGGAGTGTCTTGAAATCATTATCTATTATTTCTCTTCTCGAGTAAAGTCTGTGATGGAATGAAAGTTATTATTCAAACTTCCTCTTGATGTTAAACCTCAAAATGGAGCAGAACGTATGCTCTGACTCCCTTCTTAATTTAATTTTAATTCTTTATAACTAATTACACAATTTATAATATTTTTGTTCTAAAAAAAGTAACCATCAGGCATAACCACCTCACGAGATGTTTGAATAACAATTTTCATTTTATCACAGACTTTACTTGAGAAGAGAAATAACAGATGATGATTTCAATATAAAACTTTTTGTATAATGGTCATGTAAAATTGACTAATTTGATTAATGTTCCTGATGCGGAGAGCATGTTGACTCTCGAAAAGTCGTATTAGAAATTCATCTAAAAAATGATCTTATTAACATCACTGAGGCCTTTTTTAGTCTGGAGGATGTCATTCCACATCTGGGAAATTCTTTATTAAGCCCTACTTTATATGAAAAAACTAAATATTGACTAAAATAGAGCATATTCAATTTTTTCTTAATTTTATCAATTTTTTGTAGATTTTTTAGATAATTTCGTTATATTTTTTCACTAAAATGATCTTTTATAACAGTTTGCGTATGTTATTTCATATATTATTTTGTTACAATTTGAATGCCTCACATTCGAAATCATTAGTTAGGAAGACTTAAAATAAAAAATGTGTTTACTATGAGCATGTTTGAAATTTCAATTCAAAAATTTTCAATTTTCACATTTTTTAACTTAGAAAGACTTTATAAATTGAATTATTCGGAATTTTAGATATTTAAAAAAAAAATTTGTCTTAAATTTTGAAGTTTCAAAATGAAGAAAAAAAAAACAGGAAAATTTAGGACTCCAATATAATTATAAGTTTGGTTTTTCATGATTTTTAATAGGCTTTTGTAAAAAATCACAAATTTCTAAAAGAAGCAACGAAAATTTGCGATTCTCAAAAGCTAGTTGTAGTTTTCGAATTTTTTCAGAAAATTACAAATTTTTTAGACGCCATTACGAATAAATACAAATTTTCTGAAAAAATAAGAACATCTACGACCCCAAAATAAAGGTTTAGATTTTTTATAACTTTCAATATGTTTTTGTAAAAAAATACGAACTTATACAAACGCTTACGAATACCTACAATAATTTGCAATAATTACAATTGAGTTTCGTAGAAAGTCATAGAAATTTTAACAAAGAAAAAACAATTGCGAGTCCAAAATGCATTAAAAATTCGTAGAAATTCTTAGTAAATTTCATAAGAAATCATCCAAGTTTTCGTCGAAATTCATAAAAATTATTGCCACCAGTGTCTTAGTTTAAAATCATTCGTGCTCCAAGGTATGTTATTTCATATATTATTCTATTTAAATTCAAATGTCGCACATTTTAAATCATTAGTTTGTAAAACTTGAAATAAGAAAATGTATTTACTGTAAGCACTAGGATGATTCATTTTATAAGGAAAAAAAATAATTCCGTCGAATCTGAAGACACGAACGTCCTGTTGGTACTTTTTTTATGCCTAAATGAGCCGTGTGAAAGGAGGAGCCGTTTGGATAAAATTTAGAGGTCCTCTTTTAACATCAATGTATCATATAAGAAACAAGAAAAATTAAAAAGTTATCTTCATAGGATGCTTAAAATTTATCGACTTTCCAAGCTTAATTGTGCATGTTTTGGTTCAAGTGATCTATAATTCAAAATATATTATACTTTTTTACAATAATCATTTCCAATAATGATGATAAAAATAATAATTCCCAATTTATCTTAAATATAGTCAAAATATTTAATTTACTTATTTTATTTCACTTTGTGCCAAATTATTATAGAAAAATGTGAAACAAGTAAAATAAAATTATTATTTTTTTTATGAGTTGAACTTTCTTAATTAAGTTATGTACAATGATGGTAATATAAAATAAGATAATTCTACATATCTACAAATTTAATACATGCATTTTCAAGACATTGAGAAAATAAAAACGTCAAAAGATGAATAAAAAAGATAAAACTCCCATAAGGGACCTCTAAATCATATCCGATTTTGAATTTTTTTATTAAAAAATTTGTTGGCTAAAAAGGTATAACTTAGGCTAGTGTTCGTATTAAGTATCAAAAATCATTTTTTTAAATCACTCTACTAAGCACTTTTGAAACGCTTCCAATTCAAAACTCTTCAAATTTCACATTTTTTAACTTAGAAAGACTTTTAAAGTTGATTATTTTTTTAATTTTAGATATTTAAAATGAACAAATGTTCTTGAATTTTGAAGTTTTAAAATGTTCACCTAATTTTTTAATTAAAAAAATTATCTCACCGTTCTGGCTTTTCTTCTTCGACAATGTTTCAAAGCTGTAAATTCGCTGACACCAGGAACAACTCCGACGCCTATTCCGGCGCTACCAAAAAGTGGTCCAAGGAAAAAAGCAGCAGCCGGCGGACCAGTGGGATATCCGGGAAGAAGGCTTGCAAATTGCTGGTATTGATGATGCTGATGAGCGTGTGAGGGCGTCAGATGATGATGATTATGTTGATGAAGCTGATGATGTTGGGAAATAGGGGGCACATTATTTCGACTCAGGATATCCTCAATTAAAAAGGATGTCCTACTGGCCGATGTGCCATTTTGTTGCTGAGCCTGTTGCTGCTGACAGGCTGACTGCATTATTCTTCCCGCTTTGTGGATTTGATCCTTTGACTCAACCTTCCAAATCGACTGGATCATTGGAGCATTTCCCGCATTTTCTTTCGCGAATCTTGAAATGATCTCTTGGTGCATTTATCAATTTAAAAAAAAATCAATCACTTCTTAAATACGAATATAATCCGAATATTCCAATTCGAATCGGGATTTATATTTTCCCGCATTCTTTTCAATTCTTGCCTCAACTTACAACACCTAATATTCACTCTCCTCGAAAAATAATTCTTGGTAAACAGTTGAAATTAACACTTAAATTCACAAACTGAAAACTAATTGTTTCTCATTAAATCCAATATCTTGTGCGATTCTCGGGTTTACCACGTTCCGGTTATAGAACCAAGTTACGCAATTTTAATAAATTAATTTTTTTCTCGTCAGAGCTGATAACACTTTTGTCACGTGTTATCATCTGTAGCGGGACCGACTTGACACTGCAAGGACCGTTTAGCCGCTATCAGTGCGTCAACTTGCGATTGAGCGTGGTGCACCCACACCCCTGATTTTGGGGTGGGTTTTTCGAGGGTCGCGCGGTAGCATCGTATTGGTTGGCGTCGCGTCGCTCGACTTCATTGGGGTTGGCCCCAGATTCGTGGGGGCGGCTCAGATGGATGGTTTCCCCTGGTAACCGGTGAATTCATCATCCTCGACTGTATTCTCTCCATCATACATACGTTCCTCCGAAAACCCTTGCATAAACGCATACTCAAGTTTTCACACGAGACCGACTGCACACAGTGAAATTAAGTATAGCGCCGTAGAGGTATTCATCGGAAAACGTCGTTGACGCATCGCGACGGATGATTTGTTGTGTTTACGTCTTCGGATTACACCCAGGTGATGTTGCTTTTACTTTACACTGGTTCTGGGTTTGAAACTGTGTGCAACTCGACACACTTTGTGCAGTTCTGATTTTAAAGTGTGCCCTATTGATAAATACGATGTGGCATACAGTATTGTATAAGATCCCATGTAGTAGTCGCCTCATTTGTCTCCATTTCTAGGGCAGTGGTCAGAATCTCACTAGAACAAATGGACTAGTAAGTTTTAGTCAGGACTCTTTAGCGCCCTGTCAAGATTTTCCATTCTTTGTCACTAGAAAAACTATGCACGTCTAGTTAGGCCCTAATCTTGTATGTTGACCAGGCTGTTGGGTCCTGATTACGATAAAAGTACCGAAAAGTTCTAGTCAGGAACTGTTGAAGCCTCAGTCAGCATACTTCAGATGAACTTTGTGAAGATGGCGCTGCATTATATATAATGCAAAGCCCTATTCAGCACTTGTATTTATTAAATTATCCTTCAGTGAACACGCGCGAATGGCTGCTTGAACTAAACGTGACAGCAAACCGATACATTTTCTTTTATCCAAAGCATCCGAGTGTTTCACACTTGAAAACAAGTGCTTTTAATGAAAATAACACAACCTGAATTTTCATTAAATTAAGTGTAAAAATAAATAATAAATAAATGAAAATAAATAACTTCTATATAATATAGATACTAAATAGGGCGTATAAATATAACCAAGAAATTTCAACTAATATATTTATCCACTTCTTACAATAACGTTATTTTGCTTAAAATAAAGATGAAATTGTTTTTAATATGTGAAATATAAGGAATACTGTTAAATTTGCACTGTATAAAATAATGAAAATAAGGAATTTTCATAGTTGAGTGCAAATGTTCAATATTCGGATGGTGTGTTATACAAATACATATATGCAAAAAACGATTTTCAAGCAACAAAATATCATTTGAAATTACCATCATTTGAAATTATGAATTCAAATTTTGTATGAATATAAATATTCTTATTCATTTAGTTGTTTACAAATCGTTTTTCACATATATTTATATCACGTCTGAATGTTAAACGTACCGGAAAAGAGAAAGGGTTTAGAAGGGCGGTGGAAGGGTGTTCCCGTTAGGAGCTGGCTAGAAGTTCTAGTTAGAGTCCGGCTAAAACAGTGTTACAAAACTAGTCAGACCCTCTCTATTTTTCCCGATCAGCACCCGATCAGAAATATGGAAAACTAGCCGGGGCTCTTCCAAATCCCGATCGCAATTTCTACATGAGATGTCGTATATGAAGCGACGCCGTATCAGACATCGTATGTGACATCGTATACGACATCGGAATTTCCTGTAGTGTATGGTGCTTTTTATGATTTGTAGAAATTTGTTAATTGAGCGTACACATATTACGTGACGCTTGCGGGTGGGGGTCTATCCGAACGTCACGAAGCGTCACATAGGAGGGGAGTCGCAAAGGTTTTGTAAGATCGTCGATACATTAAAGACCAGTATTAAGATTCAATCTTCAAATTTCATCAATGTTCTAAAAATGAAAAAAAAATCTCTGAAGAATTTAATTAAGATTATTTTTATACTAGTATCAAACAGTTTTAAGTCATTATTCATTTTTCGATTGGTGATTATATAAAACTACATTTATAGCGTCACGTAATATGTGGACGCTTCCTAATTAACAAAATTCAAATATGCAATGTAAATGTTCAATTGCCTGTGCAAATTTGGGGAAAATCAGAAAGGAATGACTATACGGTCATTTCAGGGCACATTTGAATTTCTTCATAGCAAAGGATGAAATGGCAAAGATATCAAAGGTTCAAATTATAAGAAAGCGAATAATACCATTTACAATAGATGTGTATCAGAGAAGTACATTTATTTTTACTCCGGGTATGTACATTTAATGTTTACAAACTGTTTTTTTTCAAGCGAAGAAAATACCATATGGTCATACCGTCCTAATTTCCGCAAAAAACAGAACGCAAAAAAGTACTAGATCTCTAGCCAATGACACACACACACGTGTCATTGGCTAGAAATCTAATTTCAACATTTCCAAAAATTATGAGTAAGACATTGCAGAAATCAATGATCGATCTTCCATTTCAGCCGATGTACTTAAAGGAACTATTTATATCAAGATTAATATGCCATCTTTAACAGAATTCAACAGGTCCGTTAAGCTAGCACGGCCACAATGTAAACATGAACACAAACCATAGGGAATTAAGGGCTCATTTAGAAAAAACATGCCGACTTTTCAAATTAGTGTCTTTTTACAGTATTTTTCAAACTTTAGAGGTTGATTTAGGGTGGGTTCCACAGGCGCTAGATGGATGAAAGTTTTTTTGTATACTTTTGGCCCGAAATGCTGCCATTATCAGAGAAAAAAATTTGAGTTTTTAAATCATTCTCTTTTTACAGAATTTTTGAAACTTTAGGGGTTGATTTGTAGTGGGTTCCACATGCTCTAGAGGAATGTAAATTTTTTGGGTAGCGTTTGGCATGAAATTCTGCCTTATCAGTTAAAACATTTAAACTTTTCAACAAACAAAAAAGTTCTCTAGCATTTTCCGTAAACGTTGCGAATTTCAGACTCTCCGTCTTTATGAAACATTCAGTGGCGCACAAAAAAACGCAAAATATCAACGGAAAAAAAGTGAAAAAGATGTAGAATTCTTTGAAAAAGTACCAGAACTTGAAAATTTCTTCTTTACAACAAATCAACATCAACGTCTTGATTTGAATATCCAAAAATATTTTGAAACCGCAATTGAAAGGGAGAAGACGGTATTGAAACTCCGCAATATTTCACAGCTTAATTATTTTATAAATACAAACTGTCAAATATGTATGTAGTGCAATGAATACATATGGAAAGCATAATAAAACTATTATGAAATATATCTCTTATTCATTTTAAAAACTTTCTGAAATTATTTTGTTCTATTAGGATCAAGTGGAATTTTTTAAATTAGCTATATTGAAAAATAATGTTTACGCATTTTGATAAAATTATTTACTTACATGTCAAAGGTATTTGAGTCTAAGAAAGGGGCAGGGGTAAGGGCTCTTGAGTAATTATGGCTTAGGGGCCCAAATTTTCTTAATCCAGCACTGGGGTTGTTTTTAAAAAAAGTACAAATTTGTTCTTCAAATCTTCATAACTTTTGACCTAATTGAGATATTTGAGTTTTCTTCTCTGACTCTGGTGAGGTTAATTATCCTCTTTCGAAAACAGCCAGAAAATTTACAAAATGTTGAAAGTTAACACAATGAAGGTCGTTCTTCGATAAATATTAAAGGTCAATTTTCTCAAAAGCCACACATTTTTTTGTTCAAATTTTTTTGCTGAATTGGTACTCAAATGACGAAGAAATCTTGTAAGTTTTACGCGGGCCCAACTATTTTTCTGGTCGAGAGAATGTTTTTCACGAAAAACGTACATTGAATAGCTTCTCGCAAGTGTACACACAATATTTTTTGCAAGAAGTGCAGAAAAATGACGATATTCTTTGTCTGTAAAGTGTGCGCGAAGTGCCAGATTCCTCTACTGTGAGATTAGCGTGCGGGAATACCACATTCGCGCACACTAATCTCACAGTAGAGGAATCTGGCACTTCGCACACGCTTTACAGTCACGGAATGTCGCCATTCTCATGTCTGTGTTGCAAAAATTGAATTTTTGAATTTTGCTTACAAACAACGATAGATTCGACAAAATGCTAAGAAAAAAATTTGCTCATTCTAAAAACTTCTACAAAGAATACCTTTTACTCTTTAATGATGTCTTCCATCGTCCCCGAGAATAATTAAAAAATTCAATTTGAAAAAAAAATTCTCCTGACCACAAAAATGATTTGGCCTGCATAAAACTTATGAAATGTCCTCTTTATATGAGCACGAATTTTGAAAAAATATTGGATAAAATAAATAAATAAGTGGGGTCTTCTATTAAATTTGACTTTATCTTTCCTGCTGATTTTTGAAATTATGGAAAGTTGATTTTATGGAAAAACCCATTTTCTTATTTTATCCAATATTTTTTTTTCATTTGTGCTTATATAAAGAAGATATTCTGTAAGTTTTATGCAAGCCAAATCATTTTTGTGGCCACGAGATTTTTTAATTTTTTCTCGCGAGCGATACAAAATAACATATGAGTGTAAGACGTTTTTTTTGTACAAGTTTTTAAAATGAGCAAACTTTTTTTTAGCATTGTGTCGAATCTGTCGTTCTTTGTAAGAAAAATTCCAAAATTTAATTTAAAAAAAGACTTCTCTTGACTAGAAAAATAGTTTGGCACGCATGAACCGTACAAGTTTTTTTCGTCATTCTAGTACCAATTCAGCAAAAAAAATTGGGTGAAAAAGGTGGAGTTTCTGAGAAAGTTGACTCACAATACAGGAGCGAAAACCTGCCGTCATTGTGTTCATGTGGTATTAAGCTGCACTGTTGACAAACTCTATATCTTCTCGATCGAGCTGAGTAGATTATACAGTCAGTCTCGGAAAGCTCTCAGTGAATCAATATTCAATACGCTGCACAAAATCAATTTACGTACCAATGATGTTTTCATTTCCAAATCTTCCGAAAAAGCAGGACATCGGTAAAAGCGAGGATAGCGATTCAAAATTAGATCACTTCTCATGCCGAAGATATCATTTTCTAAATTGATGAATTTTTGAAGCACGAAACGAATTACTATTCGGAAAATGGGTAAAAGCCACTGAAAGCAAAGTCACATCCCAGCCTGACAGAGATTGTTTCCTACTACTGATATAAATTAAAAATTCCTTTTTTTGCCACGTAATGTTAAAAATAATTTTTTTTATCAGAAGAGATGAATAATATAGGTATGTAAATTACTTCAATGAATTGTAAAGGTATATGTTTCAAGTCTAAACATTCCAGATTGATTTAACATCCTTTATATAAACTTGAATTAGTTTTTTTATTGACACTATTTAAAATCTGCAACACTTGACTTCTTTCAAATTAAAAAATTGACTTTTGTTATCATTTTTTATCTAATCATCAGATAAATCTTAATCATTCTTAATTTTTTCAAATGATAGAATTTGTCGCGGTTTCTCTTTGAATGAAAATTTCGACATCACGGGAGGAATTACACAGGGGTGACGCGTGCCAACATTTAGAGGGGTTTGCTTCAGTGATTATTGAGAAAATTAACGTCGGGGTAATTATATTAGCGACGCGTGTCCACTAGGTACTTCGGCGATCGAAAACAGTCGGAAATCTGTAGTGGTTACCACATCAAAAGCACAGGCCTAACTTGTCCAACGTCTCTAAATTCAACCACATTCGGCCACCTGGTTAAAATTTGAGTCGTAGTTTTATTCAGTTTCTTGAGCCAAATTAACAAATAATAACTTTATTCTTTATTAATAATGTATCCCCTTAGGGTTTACATAGCCTCCCTTCCGTTACATCTTTATTACATTCTTTTTACATCGCTTACTACCTGATTATCTTAACATCTAATCTAACTCATTCTCTAATTTGATACATATAATTTATAATTCTCAAAGTTTAACGTGCTGAAGCGAAAGAGCGAACGATTGATCGAATGTTTGAGCCGTTTGAGCGTACGAGCGAGTAAGCGAGAGAGAGCAAAAAAGCGCAGCCGCATCTTATTTTACTTAATCTTACTTAATCTTACTTTATAATTTCAGTTATCCTCATGCGTCAAAAAATATACTTACACCGTACGCCAGACGCAGGCTTAAACTGCTTAAGTGGGGATAAGCGTAGCTTAGGTCTAGCCTTGTAGAACGAGAAAGAGAGAGGCAGTACGCTTGCTTCTCTACCCCCTCTCATGCTCCATGATTGGGCCACAACTGCGCTTATCCCCACTCAAGCAGTTCAAACCTGCGACTAGTGTATGGTGTAAGTACACTCAACTCTGGATTGAAGTCACCTTGTGTTTATGTCCTTCCTAGAATGTGTGCCGGCTCGCATTCGTGGATGAGGGGTCGAAGATGCCGACAGGAAGGATTTCCGCCGCCTCGCATTCGTTCTTACGGGATCCGAGGGGCCGAGAGAGAAGGCGCGCGAGCTCAGCGGAGTTACGCAATTTTCCCTGACTGTTTACATCATAGACATTCTTGAAACCGAGTCACGGCCATCGAGACCATACCCCATGCTGGTCATAAATCCAGAGTTAAATGTACTTGCATTCTATGTAACTTCCGTTTCCTTTTTCTCTTCCTTTCCTTCCCACTCATGCTTCCCATTCTCTTTCCCTCACACTCCCTCATTATCTTTCTTTAACTCCTCTTCTTGTTTCTACCTCCTTCATCCATTCTTCTCCCAGTCCTTCCACCACTACAATTTTCTTAACATTCTCTTCCCATCCTCCCTTCTTCTCCATTTCTCTCATACAACCATCCCATACATGCTCCCATGTCTCCTCTACCCATTTACATAATCTGCATTTTCTCTTCTTATCCTTGCCCAATAAGTTGATTCTTTTACTTCATTTTCCAGTCTCCATCTAGCCACACTTGTCCTTCTCTTTTCCCCATCCTCTTTCCAGATATTTTAGCAATCCTTCTCTTTTTATCACTTTATACCATTTATTGTATCTTGATTCCCCTATCCACACCCATCTATCTATCACTTGCCTTTTTCTATCTCTTTTTACAATTCCTGATAGTCTATATTTCCTCCTTCTCCTATCCCTCGATCTCTAAAAAAGTCTCTCCTTTCTTCTTCCCATCGCGTTAACACTACGGCTCTCTTTCCTCTTTATTGCCATCCCTTTGGCATACTTTATCGCTAACTCCCCTCTCTTCCTCTCCCATAGTTTCTCTTCGAATTTCCACGCCCTCTTTTCCACCCTTATTCTTAATTTGTCCTTTTGTGCCTCTTCTCCTACCACATTACACGGAGTTCTCCGGTCTACCCCTATTGTCCATCTAATATATATCTCTCTTACAACCTCTCTAGCTCTTTCCTCTCCTTCCATCCCCATATCTTTGCCCCAAAACCTATTACTGGCCATGCCAACGTATCAAACAACCTCATTCGTTTATTCCAATTTTTTTTTAACTTCCTTTTTTATATTCCCCATATCTGTTTCATTACCCACGCCGCTTTCTTAATCCTTTCCCCGAGAGATGGACAACTCGACCGATCGGGGTACACCTATTTTTGACTAAGATACTTCAAGATATTTCAATGACTCCATGAGATTTTATTGACTTTGGCAGAGTTCAAGAGAATTCATGTGACGTCTTGTGAATTCACGTGATTTCTTGTGAATTTTCATAGGACTTCGTGCGAATTTAAATGACTTCAGATATTTCAGGGAATTTCAAGTGACTTAAGGAGAATTCAAGTGACTTCAAATGAATTCAAGTCATTTCAAGTGACTCCAGATATTTCAAGAGACTTCAGTGACTTCCGGAGATTTCAAAAGAATTCAGAAAATTTTCGGGAACTCATTGACCTTAAGAGATATTCGCGAGATATTCGCTATTCATCCAGAAAAGCGATATGATTAGCCACGGTAAGATGTATCAAATTATTGATTTCAAGACCATCAAATTAGAAACAAGAGAGGGTTTTGAAGGTACAAAAAAAGCTCAACGAATAGGGGAGAGATGCTTAAGAAGGGCCTCTGTCCAAAGACGGGCCCCCTACATATTTTTGCATGAACATATTGTATTCATCAAATACGTACGTGTGTTCGTGTTCAGTACCCTTCTAGTTAGTTACCAAACTTTTTAACGATGCAAGTAAACTAACTAAAGCAGAAAGTGAAAATCATTTTAACACTTTAGATAACATACTCTTACCTACTTTATGAGTCCTAATTCAATAGTTTGTGGTGATTTAAAACTGTAATTAGTTGTTATTTCATGTAGATAATTTTCAAAGCTTTAAATCTGTTACGTGCTTTTTATTAATTTTGTGTTGTTTAAAAAAATAATGTAAAAACGTAGAAGATGCGTAATTCCTAAGACGGGCCTGGTTCTGGCTAGAAACTGTAGATAAAAGCGTAACCTGTTTTGCCTTTAGAGTAGCAGCTGATTCAGCCGGCAAAAGCAGAAATTTAAATTTTCCACCAATCAGAGACAGCCTCTTCTCACCACTCTCCTCACCTCCTCTCCACGTTCTGCTTTTAGATCACCAACACGAATACCTCAACAATATTTCGCTTCTTCGCATCAAATCAATCAATTCTGGTTCTAAGGTAAATAATATATGTAATTTTACAACTTTTTATGAACATTTAGTTTCTCTTATTTTTTTAATACTATTTTCATGCTTGGCTTCATTTAACGCTTATTTCACTACTTATAATGTATCTTTCACATGCAATGCGTCATGAAGATACATAATTGTTTAACCAATGTACGCCGAATATTGTTTAACAATATCAAGTACTGAATAAAATTATATTTATATTTTTTGAAAGGGGCACGTCTTAGGAAACCAGGTTCCCAAGACAGACCATTTGACATATTTTTTCAAACATCAAAATTTATTGCCTTTTAAACATTTTCAGAACTTCAGGAGAATTCAAGTGACTTCAAGTAAACTCATATGACTTGAGATATTTCAGGAGATTTCAAGAGAATCCAAGTCACTTCAAATGAATTCAAGTGAATTCAAGCGACCAGGTATTTCAGAAGATTTTAGATATTTGAGGAGACTTCAAGAGATTTCATGACAAGTGCACACCTGACATCGCGAGTTGTTAACCCCTCGCCTTTCCATAATATGCGCCTCATGTTCCCCATTCGCTTGCATGAAAAAAACCAAGATCTTTAAGGTATTATGGTCAAGGTGCGCATTTTTCTATAGATTTTTATTTAAAAAATCATATGAATTTTAGAAAGCAAATGAAGAATATTTGCCCAAAC